>BMAC01000149.1:1786151-1915740 GCA_014905375.1 Phtheirospermum japonicum | reverse complement strand
TACGTCTCCATAATCAAATAAAAAAAAAGAGAGAAAAAAAAGAAAAGAAAAAAAAAGAAGAGAGACGAATAAACAAGGATATGTTATAAATCCTTGATGTTGTTGAGTAACACGTTTTTCATTTTTCCGAGTTTTAGTATTTTTTGTTAAAGAGAGGCGTAGATGATTTTGGCTAGTAGGGAGCCGATTAACGGTTCGAGCGTGGATAGACCTTAGCCGGGGCAAGGACGGGGAGACCGACTTGGTGGATTGTTTAAGTCCTTTTAGGTTTCGGGAGTCGGTCTAAATTTCCTTAACAACGCACATTGTCGTCCTTTTAGCCGAAGCTAACAAGAAACGTAGGGTACATCGTCTCAATTTAACTTTTGTGCATTAGTTTAGGGTTGGTCGGGGGTAGTTTTGTAATTTTATGTTAGTTTTGCTTGAGGACAAGCAACCATTCTAAGTGTGGGGTGGTTGATTTGCATATTTTTGTTACCGTTTTTGTATCACATTGCGTGTGTTTTGCTTGCTTTTAGGTGTTTTAGGAGTCGAGTTGGCCGTTTTTCGTTATTTCTAGGCTTTCTTAGTTTTTGTACATTTTTTTTATTAGTTTTCATAATTTTTCACTCTTTCGTTTTTTTTCTTGGCCGTAAGACGTCCAAGCGGGGCCCGCGCTCGTTTGGGGTCGTTTTCACTCGATTCGGGAATGGATGGACAAGCAAGGAAGCGCAACGGACGAGGCTCGATAAACCGGCGGATGTAAAAAGAACGAGAAATCGAGCCGAGTGCAGCAATCCAGTCGACCGACTGGAAGTGCAGTCGATCGACTGGCTTTCTAGTCAATCGACTGAAATCCCAAGATCGACTGCATTCCAGGGACTTTGGCCATTTTGGACAGCGCAGTCGATCGACTGCCGACATGACCGATCGACTGCCTGTCGATCGACTGAAAAGCAGATTTTCCACTGCTTTTGGACATTTTTGCCCCTGTGTGAAGGATAAAAAGAACCAACGTCATTTCACCAGGAGGCAACTTGCAGAGGGACCTTTTCTTCACAGGAGAGCTCCTTCAACCCATAGACAAATTTCCCTTTGTATTTTTGATCATTAAAGTTCTAGTTAATTAGTTAAATTAGTTAGTTTCCTTTAGTTAATAGTTAGATCCTTATTAGCAAGCATCTCAAGCTTAGTTTGGTATATCTTTTGAAGAATTCCTCAAGTTGATGTAGCCATTGTTGACGATCAAGCTTTCCTTTTCAAGATTTTGTGGAATCATATATTTGGTAGTATTTCTCTATTTATCTTGTTTTGTTGTCATGTTATTGCTTTAATCTTTGTTTTGGTATGTGGATTATAGTTTAGGTGTTATTAGATTCTCAAATTTCCTTTCTTTTCATTTTATAGCTTTTGAGCTTTTGAACTTATGCTTTAAGTTGTTTGCTTGTTTAGACCAATTTCTCAATCTTTTAGAAGCCTTAATAAAATCTTCCTTCTTAAACTTTGATTGTTGCCAAATTAATGTTGTTGACTTTTTCAAATAAGCAAGACTTTAATTTTCCCTCCCTTTTCCTTAATTCAAATTATAAGCTTTCTTAGTTAGCTAGTTTAAATTAATCATTTTTAAGTAAGCTTTAATTCCCTTTTCACATTTTAATGCTTTTAAAACTTCTATTTCAATTTAAAGTTTAGTTATAAAAACTCAAACCAAATCAATGACTACCGCTTTCCTAATTTAGATTAGTTTAATTTCAATCGACAATAAGAGCAAATAAGAAACCGATAAGCCGATAGCATCCATCCTCGAGAGACACGACTCGGGAAGAACTCGCCGCCCTACAACCGGCTCCGTACTCTTGCGGAGACGGATTCTGAAATAGCGCGTCGAGAATTCGTCGATCATCCGTAGACGCCTCTGCTCAATCGACGCAAGCACACCGGACGCATCGACGCCGAGCTCTTATTCACGTCGATTGATGCCCAGTCGACACGACGGCCCAAAAATGGATTGTAGGGTTTCTTATGCTCCAAGACAAGGGAAAACTATAAAAGCCCTTCTCCAAGTTCGTCCCACACACACATGATACACCACTACAACCCTACTACGCCACTTCAGCTCGAAAACAACGCTCTGTTACATCCCATAACAACACAGAAGATCGACGCCGGAGATTCGAGAGTCATGAGTTCAAAGCTCCAATCGTTACTTCGTGACTCGGTTTTTCGGCTAAGATCTATGCAACCTTTCCAGATTAGCTGGAGAATTTACTACAAATTCTTAGTTTAAATAAGTATTCTAAACTCTTTATTTGCTTTATTAGTTTAATTTATGCAACTAAGTAGACGTTTTTTCATTATTTTTCTTGAATCATTTTATGTTTCAAACCCTAGATACTTTTGATATTCAAGTTCGTAATCGTTCATTTTGGTTTAATTAATGTTTGATTATTATTCACGCTTAGATAATTCATCTCGTTTATTCTACGCTTTAGATAATTGATCTTTCGATTATGCTAGTTGATCTTGTTTGAGTTCTTGGATTTATTTCTCAGAATTACATGTTCTAGTTGCTAATTTAGGTTACATAGTTTTAATTAATGCTCATGCGTTTAAATTCTCTAGATAATCAAAACAATAACCCCCCCCCCCCCCCCCCCCATTTGTATAAGTTACTTTGATTGAACGAATATTTGAGATTCCAATTGTATGTTTCTCGAGAGACGACTCGAGTTAACTTTGCAAACTTACACGCGATCTCGTTCTCTTGCGGGCAAGCTATTAAATTTCTGACAAATATTTATAAGTAGGCACACACTAAAAGCTTGAATCATTAACCTGTCGCTAAAACTCACTGTCCGTCCTTAACGGTGGCGCTAATGATAAGGCTACCGTTAAGTCACCGTTAATTTATCTCTGAAGCTTCCTATCAGTAGAGCTAACGGTTAAGCTACCGTTAAGCTCACCGTTAACACTTCTCTGTTGTCTCCTAGCGGTTTTTGTAATGGTAAGGTTACCATTAATCCTACCGTTAACACCTTTCTGAAGCCTCCTAATGGTAGAGATAATTGTATGCACACCGTTAAGCCGACCGTTAATATGTCTCTGTAGGTCTCTGTTGGCACTTAGCGGTTAGACTAACGGTATATGCTACCGTTAAAGCCACCGCTAACATATTCTAGGAGATCACTATTGCCCTTTAGCGGTTGGAATAGCGGTAATGGGACCGCTAAGGTCCTAGCGGTAGTGGTAGGAGTTACTGCTAAGCCTACTTCTAAGTAGGTAAATGTAACGGTTTGCAAGCTTCTTGGCCGAATTGCTCGTTTTCATCTCTCAGTTCTTATAATTATTTGCAAGCTTCATTTTTTAGGTCGTGAGCTTCCTCGGCTACTTAGCATCCTTCAATCATCATCACACCAATCCAGCAACTAAATACTTCAAAATAGATAAAAAAAAATGTGCAATTGGTGCTCGTCCATCCACAAGAATATATATACTAGAAATAAATATATATAAGAATATGCAGCGCATAAAAGTGTAGTTTTAAACCATTAATTACCATATAATTTCTCGCATATCAAGGTCTCACACACAGCTCTGGGTCTGCATCTGAATCAGGGAAAGTACATTATGAATATCTTGGAAAGAGCTGGTATGGCTGGAGCCAAAGCCAGCCCTACACCAATGATTATCTCTCCTGTCTTATTTAAATCCCAAGGGGAACTAACTGTTGATCCATCATTTTACCGGAGTATTGTTGGATCTCTTCAGCATATTACCATCACAATGCCTGACATCTCTTACAATGTCAACAAGGTGTATCAATATATGAACTGCCCTCTCAGCACAGTGGCAAGCTGTCAAGAGAATTATGTGATACCACACTGGTACAATTCATTATGGAATCAACTACAGTAAAACCTCGTACTGTTCTCTCACAAGATTTTGAGATTCAAAATTGGCAGGCAATCTGGATGATAGGAAATTTGTTACTGGGTTTTGTATCTTTCTGGGAAGAAATATTGTCTTCTGTTTCTCTAAAAAGCATACCTCTGTCTCTAGACCCATCAATGAGGTTGAATATCATAGCCAAGCTCATGCTACTGCAGAAATAATATGGGTATGATCCTTGCTTCACGAGCTTCAGGTCAAACTTCCTGTTGCTCCTAGAATTTGGGTTAACAATCAAAGTGCTATTATTGTTGCCTCAAATTCTGTTCTCCATGCTCTTACCGAGCACTTTGAATTAGATCTTCGTTTTGTTAGAGACCTCATTGCGAAGAAATTACTACAAGTTAAGTTTGTTCCATCTTTGAACCAGACTGTCGATGTCTTCACCAAGCCACTATCACATCAATTCTTCATTCGGATCCAAAATAAACTGTTTGTTCTTCCTCTCGATGCACTCAAATTGAGGTGGGATAATAGAGAGAGACCTAATAACTTTAGGTCGCATGGACATATACAACTCAGCGACCTGATAACGTCAGGGTGCATGATTGCCTACCATACAGGTCAAATAAGAGGTCGCCAGAAGGTCGCACAGGAAGCTTGCAATGGGTTTCATGAGAGGTAGACCTACACTACGTCAGATGATAATGTAAGCCCTAATCCAGTACATCCAGCCTAATTCAGCTGTCAAATTGTACTGTAGCATTAGTGAGGTAACCGCTGCAGAATGTATTGTAGCATTTCTAGCCACATATTCTAGGGCTACATTAGTCAGACATATTGCTATATATATCTGTAACATTCTCTGCTGTAATCAATGAGAAATGTTTGAATTATAGAAAAGTTAACACTTGAATATTCTCACATGTGTCAAATATGAGTTTTTTGCTTTTCTTTCAATATATATACATACACACACGCGTATAATTTCTAATATATATATATAGAAATAGTATAAATAATATATATTTATATATAATTAGGTATTTTTACAGAAATCCAAAAAAAAAATTAGGAAACATAAATCTTATCACAATCCTTATTTTAATAATCACGGTTTAAAAGAAAAATTAGGGAAAAAAATAAAATATTTATTTATCATAATCCTAATTCCAATATATTAAAATACTAAATTAAAACTAGGCCTGAGCATGTGAATTAAAAATTAGAAAATGATCACTAAATACATAGTAGAATGCCTTTTCGTCAACTAGATTTCACATCTTATTTTTTTTGCCGGCTGGGTAAAAGTCTTTCATTTATTATTACTAGTAAGTCTTTGAACCTATTTTTAGGATAATTTACCCACGAACCATCTATGTCATCTTGTTTCCATCCACCACGCCATCACCTCTCTCCCGAAGCTCACTTCCTTTCTCAAACCAGAGATCGTATGGATTTTCTGCTTAATCTCTATTTCTTCTCAACTCCATCGATTTCATCTACCATATTAAGAGGCGGCACATTATAAGAAAAATATAAGAACCAATTAATTATCTTTTTAGGGTTTGGAATTTTCTGTTCTTCTTCTTGATTGATTTTCATCAGATGATCGATGTCGACAAGTCCACAGGCCGAGCTTTGTGGATGATGTGGCCTGATTAGCCAGACCTGGATTGGGGTAGACCTGAGTTGAGATTACTAAGGAGAAGACCAGGGGGCTAGGAAGACCAAAAGACCTGTCCATGAGAAGACCTGGTCTGGCCCTCCCAGATGAAGTTAGAGGCATAGAGAGAGCGGGACCTTCTCAGCCCAGGAATTGTCCTGGTCTTCCCAGATGAAGCTAGAGGCAAAGCGAGAGCGGGAACATCTCAGCCCAGGAATTATCCTGGTCCTCCCAGACGAAGCTAGAGACATTGCGAGAGCGGGATCATCTCAGCCTAGGAATTGTCCTGGTCCGGATCTCTTACGAGATAATCATAAGAGGGCAGGCTCAGGGCAGATCAGGTGCCCTGGTCTCCCAGATAGGGACAAGTGGGACCACTTGTCCCAAATTGGTTGCGTAACGGCTCTTGATTCGCGGCCTTTGTTTCCGAGATCCCGGATGGGATCCCCACTAGGAAAAACTATAAATACCTCAGCCTCAAGAATGAGAGAGGTATGTCATTCTTGTGCATTCTTTTCTTTGCGCACTGATATACTCCATACGCTTATTTGACTTAAGCATCGGAGAGGTATCCACCGGAAAACCTCTGGTGGTCCTTTTCTGACGTGTTTTTGGGTGCAGGTCAGGTTCACGTAAGGCGAAGTGTTAATCTCGGGCGTTTTTCATATTTTGGGTGAAATAGTGGAGGTTGACGAAATCATTTTAGTTACCCCCATTGGATGTTCAGCAAGTATAACTATTTTTTCTCTTTGGGACAATTACAATAAATATATATATATATATATATATATATATATATATATATATATATATATATATATATATATATATATATATATATATATATATATATATATATAGGTTTGAGTTCAAATGAGAACCCGTCATTATATGTGAACCTAAGGACTCATCTTGACCATTAGATTGGATAATCTTGATGGTTGAGATCATGACATGTCAGCATGGTAATAATATAAAAAAATGCATTAATTAATTAAAAATGGTATTTTGGACATATATCAACGTTTACAAAGAGCACTACATTGTTCTTTAGAAAGCACAATAGATTAAGAAAAAAATACTACGATTGTATACAAAAAGCATCGCAAATTTCTTCTATAAACTGCAAATTCAAAAATTTGAAATGAAACTCAAATCTTCAACAAACCATAACTTTTTCAAATTTTATTCGTTTTGAATGAAATATATATCAAATTAATCACATTCTCAAGATCTACAATTTAAGATACATATTGCATGTTTTAAAAATGTATATATATATATATATATATATATATTATATATATATATATATATATATATATATATATATATATATATATATATATATAATTAAATTAAAAAAACTGGACTGATTTTAGCACTACAGTACTGTGTAAAAAGCACAATGAACCTGGACATATAATTGCACTGTGCAATATTAGATCTAAGGCCAGGATTAGTCCCTAGGTTCACATATAATGATGGAGTTCTCATTTGAACTCAATCCTATATATATATATTCTCCTAGTGTTTCTAAAATTACTAATTAGTTGATTACCTTGATATTTTGAGTAATCATTTCATTGCGTACATTCATACTTGGATTAATGCTTGCACTATCTCAACGGTTGCTTGGCGGTGCGACTTGTGGCTAATTGAAGGCACGACGGCTCGCGGTGGTGCTGGTGATCTTTAGCAGTGTCTGTGCTTGAGTTTCAGTGGCTATAGATATTATTGTGATGATTTGAAAGCAAAGGTGTTATCGTTGCTCTTTTCATACTTGGATTAATGCTTACACTAATACAAAAACAACTTTCTAGAACAGACATTCTAGAATGATTATTTTGGCTACCTTCTAGAATGTCTATTCGGTGGCATTATCGTAATTAAAGTCGTAATCCTAGAACGGATTTACAAATGTACGTTATGAAAAATTGGAGACGGACCACATGTAAAGACTTTTGCTGAAGCTGTGAAACAATATGCTCAACTGGGTCTGCGGACATTATGCCTCGCTTGGCGCGAACTAGATAATGATGAATACCAGGAATGGGCCTTGATGTTCAAAGAGATCAACAGTGTACTAGTTGATAATACTTTGGATTTTACTCATCTCTTTCCCAGATTCTCTTTGTGCCCTTGTGGCCGGGTTCACCATCTCACTTTTTTGCAGTGGAGAGTAGTTGAAGTCTGCTACAGACTAGAGCATGATTTTGAGATTCTTAGTGTTGCTGCCATCGAGGATCGCCTACAGGAGCACTCAGGAAACATATCTTAAGCAGTTTGATTGTTATACATTTACTTTTCATTTTGCTACACCCTCTGTAATCTATTGGCGAAGAAGTTGTTTTAATTATTTTTTTCTTCCACTTCTATTACAATCCAGGATGGCGTGCCAGAAACAATCGAAAGTCTTAGTAAAGCTGGAATAAATTTTTAGATGTTGACAAGAGACAAGCAGAGCATTGCTATACAAATTTCTCTTTCTTGCAATTTTTTGTCTCCAGGTGATTTTACTCACATTTAAATTTAGTATAATTCTCTCGTTAAGCTATAAATGTAAATTGTAGGTTATTTTGTTGTTTCGGTAATTATTTACCAACAAAATCTAAAATTCGGTAAACTGAAAATCAATTGTTGATTTGTTGGTATAATTTGAGGAAAAATATTTTTTATTATGTCGGTAATTGTAAAATTTATTGTCAAATCAATTTCTTGTTTGTCGTTGCTTGTTTATTTATTGAATGGCTTAGAGCCGACTACTAATTTTCAAAATATCCAGTATTGGCAATTTTGGTGCACCTGCTTTCTTTTTTTTTTTTTTTTTTTTGCACCTGCTTTGATTTCTTTCTTTTTTTTAATTTTGTTTACTACTTTCTAGAAAGTATATTTCAATATCCGTTCTGGAAAATAGACTTTGTAGAAGGTAATTTTTGAAATACATTCAGTAAAATAGACTTTTCAGAACATATTTTTTAAAATCCGTTATGAAAAAATAGTCTTTTCAAAATGGATTTTTTAAAATCCGTTCTAGAAAATAGACTTTTCAGAACGGCTTTTTTAAAATCCGTTCTAGAAAGTTGTTTCTCGAACGGGCTTGACCGGAAAGATGACTTTCTAGAACAGATAATAATCTTTCTAGAATTGGTAAATAACTATTCTAGAAAGTCTGACTTTCCAGAACGGTTGTATCTAGAACGCAGTTGAATCCGTTCTGTAATGTCTGCTTTATCCATTCTAGAATGTCTCTACTACACTAGTGTTATCAGTAATCGTAGCGGTAAATATCTAACATTAATATATATATATATATATATATATACATATATATATATATATATATATATTATTTAATAATAAAAAATAATATTTAATCAATAGTAATTTGACATTTTTGATTTTTTTATGTTTAGATTGAAAACTCTATAATATTTTTTATATTTAACTCTTAAATCTAGGGTAACACTAATATATGTATCACCCTTTTATATCAATTCAAAGTTCTCCTAACTTGTGTGTCTAATTCGAATGCATCGTTTGGCAAATAAAAAATTATGGTGCTTCGTTTGCTTATGTGTCATACGAGCCTAATATTTACCTAATTTAATACTTTTCTTTTTATTGTATCTTACCTAATTTAAAATTTTATTATATTTTTTCTTATATAATACTTTCCTTTGATTCTCCTAAAAAAAATATAAATAAATTATATATAATTATTAGATAAGATCTAAATTAGTTATTTTAATTAAATGACAAAACTACATATTAAATAATTTTAATTAAAAAAAATACTTTGTTATGGATATAATTAAATAAATTTTATTAATAATAGAATTTAAAATAATTCTATTTTTGGAGTTTCAAGTATTCTACATAGGTAAAATATGAGTTATTTACAATAATCTAAGTTTGTAACTAAATATTAGTAATGTATTCAATCTAAATATAAAAATATAAATGAGTTAATAATAATTAATTAATATATATTAGAGATGGGTTGAAATGTGACATCTTTTGCATTTTTATAAGTATGTAAATATAGTTATTAAAAGATTTAATCTAAATATTAAAATATAATATTAATTAATAATTATATAATTAATAAATCGAACAGGGCACGGGTTGAGAACGCATCCTTTAAATTTAAAACTCTTTACTTTGTAATTTTCATAAATACTTTTTATATTTAGTTTTTTATCAATCACGTGTAATACACGGGTGTTAAACTAGTTATATATATATGTGTGTGTGTGTGTTTATCTATTTACGCCACATAATTTAGAGTGTAGGAGTTTTGAGTCGTGCTCAATTTACACGCGTCATAAACAGGTCGTGTTCAAGTGTGCTACGAACTACGAACAAATAAATGAGCCGTGTTATATTCATACGACACTAAATATTCATGCAAGCTATATGCCGGTATTTATGGTAAGCGACCTCATTTCTCGGAAGGAGCATTCTTTCTAAGAGTTGGGTGAGCTTTTTTATAGAGTAGCGACCTGGAGTATGGGAGTGGCGAGCTCTCATATAGGGTAGAGACCTCTTATGGTTTTACCATCTCGGCATTGAGTGGTAGCTCGGCGCTGGGTGTTGGGGTTTATGATTGTTGAGCCCGAACAGGGTAATATGGATGGTATTGTGGGGTCCCAGTGGACTATATTAAAAGAATCATAGGCCCAGGCCTATTCTCGTAATTTAGCTAGAGATCTATTATTTATGGGAACTTAGCATACAAGAGAAATCCCAATTCTAAGTCGGTTGTGGTATTTATGGAATTATAGTGGGAGAAGGTAACTCTAGCTTGGGGAATACTTCTCTTGTCTATATAAAGAGGATTCAGGCCTCACCTTTATTTTAAGTTGATTATTACGTTTGAACTCTCGAAATATCTCTCGCACTCTCTAACTTAAGCATCGGAGGACCTTCGCTGGGGCCGTCCACCGCCTTGGCTGAGGTGTTGTTTTGCAGGATCGATTAGGTCGTCAGGAGGCTCTTTGAGATCAATCAGGTCACTGCGACATAATTTGAAGATATTCAGGTCGCTGATCTTATATTTGAGGTTAGTACCCCATATCCTTGGTGACCCAATCTTTTTGGTCTCATCAAGTGGCACCGTCTATGGGAAAGAAGGAAAACGAGTCCTTGAGCGAAAGACGTGAGAAAATCCATAATCACAATATGAAGGAAAGAAACATGCCACCTAGGGTCTTGGACTTTTGTCCTGGATCAAGCAAATCAAAGAAAAAGAACAAAGAAGCAGATAAAGGAGAGCATACGAAAGATGGACTAGCACCTCCCCCAGGAGGACCAGCGATTCAGAATCTGGCTGTCATACCACCACCATCGCCAGAGAAACAAAGAGAGAGGGAACCTGAAGGAGAGCAACAGGAGAATACTCCAGAAGTTATCGCGCAAAAAGCTGTCCACATAGGGACGAAGGAATGGAGAGAGTTGACTAAAGACAATCCTTGTCAAGTCAACAAAGGATTCTTGAAAGGGCTTATGGAATTTGTACCTCTGAAAAAATAAGGAGATCTAAACAAGTATCTAGCAGGTGATCTGGGTACGGCAGGGGAGAAAGATGATAAATCAGATAATGGGCACGCGGAAAAATCAGTAACAGAAAAGCAAAAACAAAGTGGAGGATCTCCATCGTGGAGACCATCTCGCGAGCGGAGGGGGAGCTCGAGCAAGCGAAGATATGCAAATTCCTCAATGGCTATTATATACTTATGGATCAACCATGGTATCAGGAGCTGGATAGGGGTTGTTTTAACTAGCCCAAAAGGAGAGAATTTGGAGTTTGCAATCAAACTGGGATACAAGGCATCTATAAATGAGGCAGAATATGAGGTGGTATTACAGGGTGTTAAAATGGCGAGCGACCTAATCAGAACTTGTAAAAAAGGTCAGATGCACGCACCGGTCATTCATATACCGGCAGAAGACATGATGGTTATGAGCTCGCCTTGTCCCTTTGCACAATGCGGAATCGATATTCTGGGGCCTTTTCCAAAAACACCAGTCAATAAACAAAATTTGGTGGTTGCGATTGATTATTTTACGAAGTGGGTGAAAGCGGAGGCGGTCACGGGCATAGGCGAGCAGGATATGATGGATTTTATTTTTAACAATATTTTTTGTAGGTTTGGTGCACGGGTGCTGGTTTCAGATAACGAAACCCAATTCAATGGGCAAAAAAGCCAATATTGGTGCAAGAAAATGGGGATGAAGCAACGTTTTGATTCTGTGGCGCTTCCCCAAGCTAACGGACAGGTCGAGGTTACTAACCGTATTGTTGTGCAGGGAATTAATCTGCGGCTGAAAAAATCAGGAGGACTTTGGCATGAAGAGCTCGCGTCGGTCTTATGGGCTTATCGAACAACTCCCCGAACCTCTACTGGGGAATCACCTTTCAGCTTGGTGTATGGAATGGAAGCTGTCATCCCAGCTGAAATAGAGGGGGGTCACAGTGTTTATCAACATTTAGTGTGGAAGAGAATGAGAGGCTAGCAAGAGGTTCAATTGAGACAATTAATGAAATACGAGATAAGGCTGCGGCCCGGGTAGAATGTTATAAACAAAAAGTTCAGGCAGCTTTTTACAAACGTGTCAAATGTCGATATTTTTAGGTCGAAGACCTAGTATGGAAGCGAGCTAATGCAATACATAATACCAGGAAGTTGGATCAAATCTGGATCGGGCCATTCAAAGTAATCAAGGTGTTACGCGGGGGAGCGTATGTACTCGAAAACGCTCAATGGAAAGTTTTACCTAGAAGCTGGAATATTTTTCATTTGAAGAAATATTACGCCTAAAAGGTGGGTCTATGAGGTGGGAGTATGTTTCGTAATAATATTTTTATTTCTGTTATAAACCGATGCTTGCACAGGTCAGCTGCTGATTTATGTACCCTCAGAGGCGGATATTTATTTAATTATGTACCCTTAGGGGCGGATAGTTATTTTATTACCCTTAGGGGCGGATAGTTATTTTATTACCCTTCGGGGCAGATAGCTATTTCATTTACCCTCTGGGCGGACACCTAATTATTACCCTCAGTGGCAGATATTCACTATTGTACCCTCCAAGGCGGATATCTATTTATGATATATATAATGGGAATTTTGGGAGCATTTTATAATTTTTATGGTTTTTATGAATGGTTGGGTAAGGAACATGTTTTTTTTGATATTTTGAGTATGTTTGATTTAAGTACTTGAGGTCGCCTCTGGGAAGGATATGTTTGACTTACATATTTTTTTCCAATTATTGTAATTTTGTGTGTCTTACTAGTCTACGTAGACGAACATATTTGACTTATATGTTCTTTTACGTGAACTTGGTCCTGATTTTCAGTGTCTTGATTGATTTTATATAGACCATATGATTTGCGGTACTATCTTATGTAAATGAATGTTTGGTATGTATTGGTTCTTGGATATGTTTGATTTACATATCTTAGGAAGAGTGATGGGTTTGGATTTAAAATATAAACATGTTTGATTTACATGTTATACGCGATCTATGTCAAAGTTGTGGTTTTACGAATGGAGGTTTTTGATCATAGGTTATTGTTATCTTACTTGGGGAAATTATAAGGGTGTTGGGTTTCTGAAGTTTATTATTTTTGGAGTTGATTTACATGGTTAAAACATGGATTGTTGGTATTCTTGGGATGATTTGTTGTAACAGGTGATACATATTGAAAAGATTAAATTGTTCATACAAAAAGATCTAGGAGAAGATAAGTTTGAAATTAAAGAGTCACGCAGCTTCACAAATCAGATACAAAATCCTCAAGAGGTGTCTCCAGCTTGGCTCGTAAGACAGCCCTGCCTTGGCAGGATAGCCACCACTTGGCTTTCGCAGGCTGCTTTATGTCGCCCTTCCAGAAGGAGAAGGGAGGGAGTTTGTCAACGATACCCTCCACGTCTTGATTAAAAGAGACACTCATGGCAGTGAGTTGGGTCTTGACTTGTTCTATAGATTAATGGACCCACTCTTTGCTTCCTCTAGCCATCTTACCAAAATAGAGGGATGTGTTCTTGTAGGTTGCCAACAACTCCTCTCTGTAAGCATTCATGAACTTCTTGCCCATTTCGCTCCTCAAGAATGTGCGGAGACCTTCAGTAACGTCTTGCTCGTGAGCTATGCCACCTTTATAAGTCTTACGAAGACGCCGACGTTTTGGAGATTTGGGCGCTTGTTTTGGATAGGTACATCCTCGAAGGGTCCTCTTCCCTTTGGATAAGATGGTTGTAAGCGGTAGGCGCTCCTCAGCGTCAACGATCTCTTCACGGTCATTTCTCGTAACAAGGGCGATCTCCACCTCTTCGTCCACATCCATAATAGGAGTTCGCGGAGGTGATGTGGTTGCTGGGCTCGGATCAGCTTGCACAGTGGCTCCCTCCGATCTCGATGAGATACAACTACCAATGAAGTCATTTGCAAAAATAAAATACAGGATTAAATTGAGTTGTGTTATTATGAAAAATGAGAAAACTTATAACTAAATAGACCTACTGAATTCTGATCTGGTCAAAGCTTGATCCTGATCAATAGGTCGTGAGTCAAGACCTACGAAGGAAAATAGTCTCTCCCACCTGGTCAGTTGTACTATGTCGAAGGGGCGCTTACTCCACTCAGATAGCTGGTCGGAATATTTTTTGTAAAGGGCAGGGAATTTTTTGGGAATAGGAGGATCATCCTGCTTTGAGGTATGGTATTGTAGCTTGATGTTGAAGGGCCAGGTTTCAGTGTTGTGAATAAAGAAGAATATACTTCACCATTCGGGCACCTTTGATGATGGATTCACCAAAAAGCGAGGTTTCCCGGAGCGAGCAGAGAGGTAAAAAGAGTATTTTTGATATTTTATTTGAAAACGGAATGGAAAAAACCTGGATCAGGTTGGACATGGTAGTATTCACACAAAATCACATAACCCGCCATGAACTTCATTGAATTTGGGGTCATCTGGAGAATGGGGACTTTGAACTTATTTGCCACACTGATGTAAAACCAGTGAGGGGAAATCTAAAACCCGACCTAAGTAGCTCGTCGAAAAAGGTGATGTGGTTAAAAGGAGGATTTTTTGGGTCTGTTTGGATGATGTTTGGGAGGATCATTTCAGCAGTCTCGAGAAGATCTTCAAGTTTTTCCCGCTCAGGTAACACCCAATAATTTGGTTCGACTACCCTAGAGGCTTGGGATAGGGGAAGCAGGCCGGCAACAACACAAGGAGGTGCTACTGTTACAGGATTCTCAAGGAAATGCTCGGATTGAGATGTGGAGGATATATTGGGTATGGTTAGAGGAATGCCCTCTGGAATGTTTTCGATTTCAGGTTGGGCTGGAGAGGGGTCTTCTGGTATGTTCTCAATCAAGGTTCTAGCCTCAGTATAAGCCCTAGTCTGGGCCTCAGGCTCGGGCTAACTTACGTCACCTTCCGGTTCGTCATATAGGCCATGCTGTGGTGAAGGAGGATTTCTTCGCCTTCTTTTAATAATAAATGGGTTTTCAAGGGAATCGGAGTCAGGGGAAGACTATAGGTTTTGAGAATTGGGAGTGGAGGATGCTGGATTCATCATCAGTTAATTATTTAGAAAAAGAAAAGAGAAAGAATAATAACACTCAACAAATGAAACAATTGCAGAGCGAAATTAAAATAATTACTAGGATTAGGGGGACTTACTCATTATTGCAGTTGATGACTTTGGAGATGAATCCCTGTGTGTTGTGAAATCTTTTGCAGAATTTCGTGAGAAAGAGAAGATGCTGCAGAGAGAAATGGAGTATTTTGCTTGTGTTTTTTATAAAGTGAGGATGGATTGAAATGAAAGGGTATGATATGTTTTGTGGCGGCGTAAAAAGCTTAAACGACAAAAAGAAGCGGGAAGTTGGTAGGGTTTTCTCGGATTATTTCGGGCCTTTCATTTCTGGCCCAGTGTATTAATATATTACTAGAAAACGGGGAGGTGGCACGTGTTCGACATGTTGTCAGAGGGCATTTAATGGTTTTTAAAGAGATGTGATGGATAGAAGTGGCATGTTTTGACTTCTTAAAAAAGGTTATGATTATATTTTGCTGAACTGTTGTGCACGCGTATGACTTTAGATCGGCAAAGGGTGGTTTTTATGATTATGAGTCGCAAGATATTTCAGGTCGATAAACATATATTTTGGGGCTTATTAGCGACCTCTTCTTTTGGAAGGTGCATTCTTTACGGGGGTTGAGTGAACTGATTTGTTGAAGGTCGTGATTTCATGTGACGAGATCTTGTTGGATGAATAATGTTATAACTAGATATCAAGAGTTGGGTTATTGTGAGTTATGGTATAATATCTTGGTAAGCTAACAGAATGATTGAGTAGAGTTTTATGGTTAAGTTTTCGATTCAAGTAAGTGGTCGATGCGTTCTTTTTACTTTTTACATATTCTACATGATTTCGTGCCTCAATCAGTCAGAATATGGAGGACGAGCTGATACGACACTAAATATTCACGCAAGCTATATGCCATTATATATGGTAAGCGACCTCATTTTTCGGAAGGAGCATTCTTTCTAAGAGTTGGGTGAGATGTTTTATAAAGTAGCGACCTGGAGTATGGGAGTGGTGAGCTCTCATATAGGGTAGCGACCTCTTATGGTTTTACCAGCTCGGTGTTGAGTGGTAGTTCGTCGCCGGGTGTTGGGCTTTATGATTGTTGGGCCCGAACGGGCTAATATGAATGGTATTATGGGGTCCCGGTGGACTATATTAAAATAATCACAGGCCCAAACCTATTCTGGTAATTTAGCGAGAGATCTATTATTTATGGGAACTTGGCATACATGAGAAATCCTAATTTTAAGTCGGTTGTGGTATTTATGAAATTATAGTGGGAGAAGGTAACCCTAACTTGGGAAATACTTTTCTTGTCTATATAAAGTGGATTCAGGCCTCACATTTATTTTAAGTTGATTATTACGTTTGATCTCTCGAAATATCTCTCGCACACTCTAATTTAAGCGTCGGAGGACCTTCGATGGGGCCGTCCACCGCCTTGGCTGAGGTGTTGTTTTGCAGGATCGATCAGGTCTCGCCAGGAGGCTCTTAGATATCAATCAGGTCGTTGCGACATAATTTGAAGTTATTCAGTTGCTAATCTCATATTTGAGGTTAGTACCCCATATCCTAGATAACTCAATCTTTTTGGTCGCATCAATTGTGTTCAAGTATTGCTACGAACTACGAACAAATAAATTAGCCATGTTGGGTTTCATATCAAACATGCAATACCCATATTCAGGCTAAAATATAGAATTCGTCCATTAACTTTTTGCACTTGGCAAAAATGGTCCACTAAATACAGAGGTGGTAAATTTAGTCCACTAATTAAATATTTATCGTACTTTTAGTCTAATTTTAATTAGTGGACTAAACTTGCAACAAAAATTTGGACTAAATATGCGACAAAAATTTAACTGGTAGACTAAATTTGCAACTCCTTGAATTTTGACGGACTGTCATTTGGTCAAATGACCAAATCCCCAAAATTGGACTAAATGTGCGACAAAAATTTAATTGATGGACTAAATTTACCACCCCTATATTTAGTGCACCATTTTTACCAAGTCCAATAAATTAATGAACGAATTCTATATTTTACTCCATATCCAAAACAAACCCCGTAAACCTAGAAAGACAAATCAGTTTTCTATTGTTGAAATTAGAAATAAAATGTTAATTTAGAGTTGGTATAATTATTGGTCGACAAGTGTGAACTTATGCATGGATGGTATTTTATATGTTTTGTTACCTAGATAAATGCATTATAGATAAAAGATTAGGATATACAGACAAACTTCAATATAATGCACATAGAAATTTGCAATTGTTATCATCACATAATTAAAATAAAAGGTTCCATTTGCATATATATATACTGTATATAGTATGAAATAAAGATATACTCCTACATTGATGACATGGATGTCACAAAAGAACAAACAATTTCATGTAACTTTTGAGCTTCTTAGACTTGTGCTACAAATATAAACGACGAAAAGTAGTAATACTAGGGATGTCAAATCGTCTCCGGCCCGGCACACATTCACCAGAACAAATAAGGCTGTGTCGGTTTGAAATTCATTCCTGAGCCCGAACCCAGTACAAGGTTGAGATGTAATTTGACATTGGGCTAATCGGGCCGAGCCAAATAGACTCCAGCTCTTTTGGTCTCGAAAATTATAACGGATTATATATATATATATATATATATATATATATATATATATATATATATAATATGTGAGTCATAAAGGAGAGAGGTAGGGAGAGAAGTGAATCCATAATGGGAGGCAGGCATAAAGGACATTCATGTTAAGAAAGCATTACTTAAATAAACTAACAGTTGTTGCGTGAATTTGTGAGTAATGAGATGAACAAAAGGGTGCATTGGAAATATGAGAAAGATGAATTAAGGAGAGAGAGAGAGGGAGAAGTGACAATTGAAGATGGGCAGGTGAAGAGGGTCTGGTGTGCAGTGAAAAAATAAAACAGAGGAAAGGCAGAAAAAGGGTTATAGAACTGGGAGCCAACGTCACCTCCTGGGCTTCTGTCTTTACTTTTATTATGGCCCCCACCACTTTGTAGCGCGAAATTTGCGGGCGTATTAAGCCCAGTCGGACCCCCTAACTGCCCCCACACCTACAGTCTCCCATCACTCATCATAGATTCTCTCTCTGTCTCACACACACTGCTACTATTCTGAATTCTCCCTTACTAAATATGTAACGTTTATTGATTATTATTATATATATACAAAAAAAAAGTTGTTATGATTAGGAATTTTGACACGAAGGTTTGGATAATCATAAAGGATTTGAGAAGATTCTTCGATACTATAATAAATAATTAAATAAATGTTAATATATATATATATATATATATATATATATAATATTCTCTTTATCCCGTTATATTTGTCACAATTTGATTTTTTTTTTTGTTTCGTCCAAGAGGTAATTATTTTTACTTTTTATTATTTCACACTTTTAATTATTTTAAACAAAATGATATTATGGTAATTTGATACTTATAATTATAATAACAACATCTTTCTTAATTTCCTTAAGATTGCGACATATAAAATAAGATAGAGGGAGTACATTTTTAATCTAAAAACTTACGTTTAAATTATTTTACACGACTTAATAAAATATTGATTAATATAATTAAAGTTTTGTCGTTTCATTTGTGTAGACATGTACAATTGATTTCGGTTAACCGTCGGTTCAAAGTTAACGAATATCTGTTGTTTCTCAATGTCTAGTTGTACATAATTCTTTTAACTCATTTTTATACCTATAAATATCTCCATCCCCAACTAATTTGTCTATAATCTTCTTCTATATTTCAATGCTTCAGTTGTAAAAATACTATCAACAATCAAGTTTCAACTGTCCTTTCTAAAGTTCTATAATCTATTCATAATTCATTCTCACTTGTTTCAGTAATTATATCCATTCATATTCTTTTGTCAAGCTCTTCTCGTCCTACTAGTATGTAAAGGAGTGGTCGTAGTGGATGCTCAACTCTTCGAGGTCGATCATTCGAACCTTCGATTTCTGACGATTATGTTTCTGGTGGTCTAACGCCGCAACAAGTCGATGAACAATACAATTATGTAGACTTTGGCGTTGGTGAAGATTTACCCTCACTCGACAATTGTGCATGGGTCGACGTTGCTCACTCGATTAATCTTGATGAAGATTTGGAAGAGAATGAAGGTGGAACTGGTGTTATGCGGCCACCACACATAAAAACTGGTGAAACTCAAATCCACCATCTTCACTCGTCATCTCATAAAAATGACGATTGATGGTCAAGGTCATGCCAAGCCCAATTATTGTGATAAGCACTATGCTTTCAGTGGTAATAATACTGGTTACGGGACGATAATGGTGCAATGGAGAAAAAGCAACCCGATAAATTGGGCGTTGAGAGTTTTCAAACACAACTATACTTCATATTCATCTACCGTTGGTGGTCAAGGTACGAATTCCTTATTTTAATATACCAAACTAAAATATAGAAGAAATCTTTTGTAATTTATGTCTGTTATGTGTCTTCCTTTTAATTTTCGAATAAGGACTATTATGAATGATGTACTAGTGATACTTTCAATCCATCGAGCACCAAAATCTCACTAATAAGGTTACTCGTGATCTTAAAAAGATGGTTGGTGAATACATATATAATTTGATTTCCAATTTTGAGATATTGTGATTTAGTGTCTCGATATGTACGGATATTTTGACAAATCATTTCTTTTAAAATAGTTATATTGAAATTACATGTCATTGGTTTGATAATTCTTGGACTTTGTAATAACGTTTGATTGCTTATAGAGTGTTTAGTAGTGAGCATATCATGGTCAATATTTCGTACAAACTTCATACTATTTTAACCGAGTATGTTTTAGTTAACAAAATATTTTTACTTTTATTTGATAATGAAGCTGCTAACATGGCTAAGTTAGATTCTTTCAAAATATTTTATTAATCCTCTATATGTAGTAAATTTCTTCATATTAGATACATTTATCATATTTTGAATTTATGTGTTCAAGATGATTTGGCTACTCTGAAAAATGAAGTAATCTCAATTAGAAGGGTAATATTTTTTATTTCAAAACAACCCATTATTGGTAAAAGGCAGCTTAAATATTACAAGAACAATGGTTTTATAAAAAGTTTGGAGTTTGAAACTCCCAATCCCAAAACTTGTGTTCATGATGCTAGACAATCTTTATCTTATATTTTTCATGAATAGTACACTAATTCAGTTGATTTTAATAATTCCCTTTCACCTTCCATTATTTCCTCCTCCCCTTATCTGAATTTCAATTAGTGTAGTAGTAGCAGCAGCAACAGCAGTAGCAGCAGTAACAATAGCAGTAGTAGTAGTAGTAGTAGTAGTAGGAGTAGCAGTAGTAGTAGTAGTAGCAGCAGCAGCAGCAGCAGTAGTAGCAGCAGCAGCAGCAACAGTAGCAGCAGTAGCAGTAGCAGTAGTAGTAGCAGTAGTAGTAGTAGTAGTATTTCTAAATGTAAAATCATTACTTTTCGACCCTCGAGAAGCTCTTGCCCCGAATTTTTAAAATGGGAAGGATATTATGCGCAAATGAACAAGGGCTAGTTCTAGTCCATTTTAAGAATCAGGCACTTATTTAGGTAGTTTTGATTCGAAAACTATCATCAAAAACTCGATGGTACTAATGATCTTGTGCAGTGGTGGTCGAGAATGTCTTCTATTTTTCTTACATGTTTTAAGATTACAAAGGAGATTTTCACCATTTTTTTCAAATTTTCTATTGAACAAGATATTAGCATAGGGGGCTATGTGTTGGATGAGCGACGATCTAGAATATTGCCTCACAATCTAGAAAATCAGATGGTGTTCAATGATTGGGTTAAATCCAAAAGACACACCCAACAATCTAACTTTGATGAAGGTGAAGAGAGTGACCACTACAATACCACAATGGAAAGCAGCAATGACTGAACAAGGACAAGTCTCCTCCACAATCTATTTTCAGCAGCAAGATAAGTTAAGGTAAGTATAAGAACTACGTGGGTTTTGACTCCTCGATGAGGATACGTAGACAAGTTATTTCTAATATTAGAAGTTAAAACTAAAACTTGAACTTCTAATATAAGAATTAAACTCAAGTCCTTTTTAATCTTTTTAACAAACTCATTGATTAATTTTAATATTAGAATAAATCAAGTCTTTTTTCTTTAAAAATTATTTTGTTCTTGTTTAATTTTTCAAAATACATATTAATAATAAAAATAAGAAACCATGCTCTACTCAATTCGAGCTTAGATTTATTTTCCCCCTCAATTCGAGCATCTACTTCGAAGTAACACTTAATTTGTTTCTAAATCAAGTGAAAGATTCTCCACTTAATGGCTTTGTCAAATTATCTGGTAACATGATGAATGTCCGGTACATGTTGTATAAAGATGACTTTATTCATAAACTTCTCTCCCAGAAAGTGTAGATCATGCTCTAAGTGTGTTGTTCTGGGATAAATAACTAGATTGCAAGATAGATCCATGCTCCAAGATTGTTTGTCCAAATAACAGAAGGTTTTGTGAATTTTTATCCCAAGCTCTTTAAACAGATGTTGTAACCACATTAACTCACAAGTGGTTGTTGCAATGCTCTTATATAGATGTCAAGACAACTTTTTTGAATGATCATTTAGACCAGAAAATATACATGCAGCAACTAGAGGGTTTCATAGCCCAAGGCCACTAGCACAAGGTCTGCAAATTACTTTGGTCCATTTATGGACTAAAGCAAGCCTAATGGTCACGGAACAATAAATTTGCTGAGACAATCAAGTTGTATTATTTTGACCAAAGTTTTAATGATCCTTGTGTTTACAATTATATCAAAGATGGCAAAGTGACATTTTTAGTGATTTATGTAGATGGCATTATACTCATTTCAAATGATGTGGAAATGCTATCAAAGGTAAAGGTTTCCAAGAAATTCCAAATGAAAGATTTGGGAGATGCAAATTATGTTCTTGGAATTCGAATCATTTGAGATTCAAAGAACAAATTACTGGCCTTCAGTCAAGCATCATATAATGAGAAGATGATGTTGGATTATAGAATGTAAGACTCCAAGAAGGGTTATCGGCCTACTATAAATGGAGCCATCCTCCCTAAGTTTGTGAATAATTTTAGATAATCGTAAGAAAACCCTAAGTTCATTTATTATTATCATAATTTTATTATATAAGAAGTTACATACGGATGAATATAATTGTGGATAATGGATTAAAACTATATCTATGATGAATATAATTAAAGTCTAGGATCTTTAATTAGAACACCATTAATATGACCTGTAAAAATTTAAAACGAGATAGTCTAATCCAGACTATTGATGTGGTGACATGTATATGGGGGCATGTATACATGATTTGATTATGTAGGACTTGGACTAGTTTAACTTAGACTCCATAATAAACTTTGTTTCTATGTGAATCAAATCACAAGATGATAATATATGAATAAATCTTGATCCTGCATCAATTATAGACTCTCGGTTATTAAGGGAGATTCTTAATCTGTACATTAGAGTTTATTTGTAAATACTTTTTGAACTTGCATTTTAGACTCTTATTCAACTTAGATGGTTGATAATGTAAATTAGCAGACATACCTTCCCGCAGGAAGTAGAAAGGTGATTTACTCATTTGTTAAATTTAGAATCGAGTGGAATGAGTCATCTAATATATATAATCTAATAATAAATGAATCACTAGTTAGTGAATTTATGTTAGATTAGAAAATAGAAGTAATTAGAATGATTAACTGAAATATACCTAGTTCCAATTGTGAATTGTCAGTGAAAAATTAATCCATGTGAAGTAATTATATTAATGGACGACTCAAAATGCAATAAAGTAAATTATTCTCTAATGAAGAAGGTTGCAATTCCAAATTTATAGTGGAATATTATTTGAACTAATAAGCTGAATATTATTTATTAAATTTACTGGAGTTTCTAATTATATGTACATGTTCCCCTGTGTGCCTTCTAACCATAGAGTTAGGTAGAGATATAAATTTGAATTCTTATGGGAAGATGTAAAATATTTACCAATCTTCAAGGACTAAATTATAAATACTAAATATATTTTATTTAATTATTTATGAATTATTTAATCATAAGAAAATTAAAGGCATGTAAGTTTCCTTCTTGGAAAAGATTTTCTTGTAGATATAGTTCGCTTAAGGAAGAAGATCAAGTTAGATTGAAATTTGGAGACTAAGAAAATCTCTCCTTACACAAGGGAGAACATATTTCATACGTAAAAAATTAGAGAACCGAACTCTCTATTCCTCTTTTTTGTCTTCTAAGTTTTGTCTCCAACTTCTTTCACAAGTCAATGCTTGTGTATTCATGTGATGAAAAACACACAAGAACAATACATAGGTATTATATAATTTATATTGGGTGTCCACATGCTACTTTCTCGAAGAAGGACCGGATTGGAAGATTGCGGTATCTTGTATGAACGACGAAAACAAAAGGAGACGACGGACTGTTGATTAAGAAGAACTGCGACTTTAGTTTTTGTATAAAACTGACAAAGTACGAATTCACTAAACACACTATTGACTTAATTATTCACATTAAATTCTAGATTGAATTTACATTTTGTGAAAAACTACGCTTCCACAATTATTTGATTTGATCAAATTAAAGGCCGAAATGATTCCGGCCACTGATTAAATTCCCGCAAATATATGCAACAAACATATATACTCCATCTTCCATACTAATTATCATTTTATAAATTCATTTTTGTTACAAATGAAATTTTATTCAAAATTTTTTTAACACATCACTCCAGCTTTAACCCCATTTATTTCAAAATATTATAAATAAATTTATGGTAGTCAAACTGTTATAAGAAAGTAGAGGAAGAAAGAAATCAAATAAGAATATTATTAATTGATTGAGAGTGTATGAAGTCACAGACACACACACACACACACATATATATATATAGGGGTGAGTTCATATGGAACCATGTCATTATATGCGAACCTGCGAATTAGTACTTTTATTATACAATCACAGTGTTTTATTAATATTTTCAGTTATATACACCAGTAGTGTTTTTATTATACAATCCTAATGCTTTTAATTAAATAAGGAAATACACAAAAAACCTGACCCATCCATTTAATTAGATCTAAGGCCCATAATTGACCCTAAACCCATCCATTTAATTAGATTTAAGGCCCATAATTGACCCTAAATTCACATATATGAACATGGTTGTCATTTGAACCTAATCCTATATATATATATATATATATATATATATATATATATATATATATATATAAATCTTTAACATAAGCTCTAAAAAAACTAAAAAGAAACGGTGACACTAAAATCTTAAGAAGAAATAGGGATCACCTGTTTATCATTTAGTCTTGAGATTTTTTTTTTCAGTTTCAATTTTTTACTTAAACTATTCCAAAAGTGATATTTCAACTTACTTTCAATTTCTCTTACCAACCACATCAATCTATGTTTTTAAAATAAACTATTCAATTATCAATTATTCTTACACATTTTTTTCATAAATTTAACTACTTTTTCAATGACATAACCATAACTACCAATCATTTTCGATCATTATTTTATATTTTTATCTTAAATCAACTTTAATCATTATATTTCCACTTTGTATCCATTCACATTCCTAAGAAATATCATTCTTTTTATTAAAAATATCACTATTTTCTCTTATTTAAAAATTTCTCAAAATGAAAATATATTCAATTACTTTCTCAGTACACATTTTCCCATAAATTTCACCAATTTAAGAAACATCATTCTTCTTTCAAAAATAAAATTATCAGTATATTCTTTCCTTTAAAAAATTCTCAAAGTGAACATATTAAATTACTTCAATAGTTTATCCGTGCCAAATAATCTTTTTATGTAGAGTCAAACAAATGTCATATCCACGCACCACCAACCAAATTTAGTACTCGGACCCCTTTAAGGGATAGTCTCACTCGTTTCTTTTCTTTTTCAACTTCGCCGCCAGCTATTCCTGAAAAACCATTGCCAACCCCGCCCATTATCTTACAGCCAAACATGTCATTCTTGTCCGAATTGAATACACACACACACACTCTCTCAGTATCTCTATCTCTCTCTGACGAGATTGTGTGATGTGTCTGTGATGCATTGAAGCACGCACCGCGCACGTGGTTGTTCTGCCAAACTCAATTTGGTTTTTATCACAAACAGTAGGTACTTACATATTATGACTCTCACACACACAATAACATCAGTTGTGGTCAGTGAACTTTACACTGTTTACCGTTGAATATGCAGCTGGGCTATTTATCTACCTATATATGTTTCTTTGCACAAGGGTACAAAACATGTGTAGTCACCTTCCAGGGCTCTAACTATTATATAATCTTAAATGCCTTTCTTTTTTTTTTTTTTCTCTCCAGAAAATATCATTTTCTGTCCTTAAAACAAAATCATTTTTAGTTTATAAGTTCAAAAATAGTCACATGAAATCAATTTGTTTCGATTTTTTCCGCAGTTGAGTTTTAGAAGTGGAACTTATAACTCCCCTTTGCCTACTTTTTTAATAAAATCAAAATGGTTTAAGCTTTCAAATAATAAATATATTTTAAATCTAATAAAAGAAAATTGTCTAAAACAATGCTTTTTTAAATAATAAGTTAAAAATGGTTTTAAATAATAAATATAGTTGTTATCTGAAGACAAAAATGTCTCGTCAATCAAAGAAAAATAAATACTAAAACATCATACCCAAGTTCTATAATCTATACTTCGTAAAATGAAATTATGAAAGAATATAAGAGAAAACAGATTTTTTTAAGTCTTTTATTTAAAACACAGTCTCCATATTTTTTTTCTATTTAAAATCTTGTATACTAGTTTTGTTTTCGAATAAATATTTTAATTTTTAGAATTTAATAAAATAAGTGACTTACGGTGGGATCAAATTTGAAACAACTTACATCTTGCGGGACTATATTTGAACCTGTGAAACTAATGTTTTTCTAATGGTAGGCACTCTTATGCTTGTCTGTCAACAAGTAAACCAATATAATTAGATTATGTACAAGTGTATTTTTAAATTGTATTATGTTGTACTTTTTTATTTTTATAATAAATAATATTATCTTTATTATTATATTACTGAAATAACCTTTAAATAATCTTAATATTAAAAATGTGAAATTATATTGATGTATTATTATGAAATTATTTATTTTATAACATAACCCTTCAATTTTATATTTATTTTAAAAATATCCCTTAAGAATTATAATTTTATATTACTGAATTACATTAATTAAAGATTAAAAAAATTTAGAATTCTTGTGTTCTTCCCCGTTCATGCGCTCCATAGGATTTTACCATCCATCAACATCACCAAATAATAACTCATCGGCAGTAGCAGAGGATTTAACACATTCAACATTAAATAGCAAAAGGAAGTCACCCCCTCCCAGGAAACTATGGGTTTGTTAAATTCCCCAAAAGCAATCTGCAAAATCTCTCTTGAGTGGCAGTCATTCTGTTCAATTAGTTGGAGCAAAATACAGGTAACTGAGGCTAGCCTTTGCATAGTACATGCGAACTCGTCGGTGAAATTTCATATTGGAGTCGGTCGGGGTGGACCCTGATATACCGAAGTGAACCACTTGTGGAGGTGCCTATAACTGTTTGACCAAATGACTAAACTAACGGGGTACCGTATTAAATTTTTCCATATATTACAAAGAACATGATTTAAAAAGAACTTGACTAGAGGTATAGTGTCTCCTGAATAATTTGGAGTTGTTTGCCTTCCTTTTGATAGTTATATAGTCTTCCTTTCTTAGGTATTATTAGAGGATTTGTTATCCTTTCTTTGATGGTTGTATATTTATCAGTGTCTCGTGATGTCGATATTTGTTATACTCTTTTTCATTTGTTCTTGTTATGGTTTAATAATGGATGGTTGGGCATGTAGATGGACCATTCGATATCGTGACATAGTCTACGTGAATGTTGTTTTGAAATTTTATTAGGGGTTGAAAGTTGTTGGAAGTTATATCGTTGTTTTTCTTTTCTTTAGCACGTTGTAGTAAATTAGAATGTTCTATACAAACATATTAAATGCTTGAAGATTTTGCAATTTGTTTCCAATAGCATTCTCGATCAATTGTGACTTGTTTGACTTGTTATGCGCCCTTGGACATTTAATGGTGATATGAACACCTCTATTGCCATCGATAACAAATTTGAAGACAGTGGTGTGGTGAACAGAGAATATCCATGAAGGTTGTTGACAACATGAAAAAGAAACCTTCTTATTCTTGTTCTCATCCACACGAGTCTCACATGAAAACACTACAGGCGAGTCGATATACTTACTTCTGCTAATTATAATGCTGACCTTCCCTGTGGTTATATTTTTACCCATGTTGTTTGTGGCATATTCCTTTTTTCATTTCTATTTATTCACTAACTACCGAAAATCCGATTTTCTAAATTTTTTTATCGGTAATGTGTTCATGTTTAATTATTTTAAAATTTGAACTATGTAGCTGCATGCTTCTTGAACTTGTTTTTAAAAATGGTGAGTGGGCCAACCTGGCTATTGCAGTATGTAGAGTTGTGAATTATGTTGTTATAACATATTTTAAAAGCAAAACTTATTATTCTTGGGCTGGATATATTCATGAATGACCTTTTCTCTTGCTGAAGTTGTAAAGTTCCTGTATTATAATACATTTTGCTTATAATTTGTGAGATGGGTCGATGAAAATTTATGTATGATGTCTCTTTTGATATGTATAAATATAGGCCTACCATTATGGGTATTGCCAGTTCTTATGAAAATCTAGAGGATACCATGCATATGCACATGAAATTGCTTAACAACCACTACAATAATAGATTGAGGATTTACGTGTTGCTATTTACTCGACACCGCAAGTTGTTGAAGCACTAAACTTATTCATACGTGTACAAATGAGTCGAGTGACAGTAGACTTTGGGTTGTGTAGCTTATTCAGGTATTGTTCGTGTTCGGGCCAAGGATCAAGTTGTTCGTGTAGAGCGGATTCGGGATAACTACAGCTTCGGGATGAGAAGTCAAGCAGGGTGAACAATAATTATCTGATTTTAGTGTCGAAGTTTCATCTCACACATGATAATATACAATTTGTGCAGTTGTTTTCACTTGAAATTGAGCTATTCCATATCTCATTATTTTGATGTGCTTGTAGTGAGCCAAACTTCTAATATTTCGAGCAATTTATTTCAAGTAGTGTAATGTGTAGATATGGTTGTTCAAATTATATTGGTATGGTAAAATGAAGTCTATTTTATTATTCATTGAATTTGAGCACTTGTATATTTTATTGATCGTTACAAAAAAAGAACTGTTATTTTCCTCATATACGATATAATTTAGCAAATTAGAAATTAAATCATGTTTGTAGTTGTGGTGAAGCTATCATCATAACGTGAAGACTGTCGTTTTAATATTTTACGAGATAATTTGATAAATTAGCAAATAAAATAATGTTTATAGTATTTTATCATTTTGCTTTTGTACGAGAGAATTTAAGTAAATTAATTCATGTTTGTAGTTATTGTCAAGCTAGTATTACAATGAGATACCTCAAGTTTTGGTCCAGTACGGGATAATTATTTTTAGTAACTAATTCATATATGTAGTAATGGTCCTAGTGGAAACTACATGAATTTATGAAATTACTTTATACGTAACATTAAAATCATACATGTACCACTAAACAACTATCTATCGTGCTGTTTTGCATGTAATTGTAGTGTTTTTCTTGTGTTTTAATTAGAGTTTAATGTTGTTTATAGTAGTTTTGAGTCGAGTTTCGTTAGGTTGTTAGGTTATTTTCTTATTTTGTTGTTTTGAGCTTTATGTATACAATATTGGTGATGTTTGGGTGATTATTGGGCTTTTAAGTTCAAAATTCTTATTTCGTAGGAAGTTTAATGAACTAGATTCGCGCCAAGACGTGCCGGCATGAGCCTAGATTCGAGCCAAGGCATTGAGGCCCAAAATCCATGCCAAAATGAGAAAATCGATCCAAAAGCATCCCGAATCGACTGAGAACATCCAAATTGACTGCTCGACAAAGGTTGACCCATTTCAATAGCCATGCAGTTGATCGACAGCCATACCAGTCGATCGACTGAGAACAACCAGAATCGACTGCTCGACAGAGGCTAAGCCACTTGAATGCAAGGCAGTCGATCGACTGCCATCCTGTCGATTGACATGCAGTCGATCGATTGAAACGCTATCGATCGACTGCGCCGCAGGGAATTTCAGGATTTTTAGCATTTTAACAATTTTGCCCCTGCGAACATCTATATAAACCCCACATCTTTCCCCAAGAAAAGAATCCACTCTCCTCCCAACTCTTGCATGGGTTTGGGATTTGTTTTCTCTCTCTAGGTTTTAGATTTATTTTCTCTCTTTAGATCTTAAATTTAATTTCAAGCTTTTTCTTGAGTTTGTAAGCTCAAGAAGAATTCAAGTCATCACTTGGATTTTATTTTGATTGTAATTTCATTCAAGTTTTTGGATTCTCTTTCTTAATTCAAGTAAGTTTTTCATTATTCTCTTCCTTGTTCTTCAATTTCAAGCTTGTTCTTCAGTTTGTGCATTTTGCCTTAGTTCTTAGATTTATTGTTAGATTTGTGATTTGGTTTATGGAATCTAGGTGAGTGACACACCTTGATCATAGATTGGGTCTTGGATCATTTTTATTTCAAGTATTTTATATGCTTTATTTTGGTTTTTATTTTCATGCATGGTTTTATGTTGAATCCTAGATCTACTCTTCATTTCTTGTTATTTTTCGAAAAGATTTAAACTTTCACATAAACTTTTATTGATCTTTACATTGGTGCTTTCGATTTTTGTTGATTTGCTTTATTTAGAATTTTATGATCATGCATGCATTGTTGTACCTTAGGCTTTCATGCTTGTACCTTGTCGTTTCCTTGCTTTTTATTGCTTATTTTGATTATTGCTTGCAATTTCAATATGGCATACGCACGAGGCATCCGAAATACTTGCATTTACTTTCATAGATCTTTATAGTTAATCATTTATTTCGTTTATTTCCATTTATTTTCGCTTTCCTCCAATCTCTTAAGCAAGAAACCCATTGATCCATACAATCAATCGAATTCCGATAATACCAAGCAACACGAACCTTATCTATACTACACCCACAAACACACTCAAAACACGTGCATAATTATTTGACATAAAACAAAGGAATAAATTAGATGTGTCAAGAGTAGACAGTTACACATGAGATATATAATATTATAATGATCAAAAGTGAATTAAAAAACCCGGCAAACACCAATCATCTTTCGAAATAAAAAATAAACCCCTACTTATGGATTGAAATTCTGAAATATCATAAAAGAACTCACTGTAATATTGAAACTTCACATAAACTAAGCAAACCTCACATCTAAAACTATGTCATTAGAGATGTTCATAGACCTGTTCATTTATGTTTGGATCTTGAGAGTGGAGTGGAATATAATCCTCATCATGTAATGTCCCTCATCATAGTCGATTTATGTCCTGGTTTACTGTAAATGAAAAACAATACAATAGTTTTAGTTAAACTAATGAACCAGAGCAGGTGAGGGGGTGAATTAGAGAATGAACATTGTTTTCTAATTTGACATACCATATAATCTGCAATTTTGTTTTTGGCTTTACGAGCCCCTCTCGACCTAACCTTCTGTGGATCCGAATAGATGCATTTTTTTGTGAAAGCCTATTGGGGTCACGAATCTCACTGGAATGCTCGAAATTTACATTTTGTGTAGGCATCGAACCGACAAGTACTTCCTCAACCTTTTTTATCGCGCGTCGAACTCTCATAATAGACTTTCCGGTTGAGAGTTTGGTCTGTGAAGCTTTAAGATACAAGTCACTACATTCTTCGTGAAGCACCATAAACCTCTTCAGTTGTGGATCCACTTCCAAAAAAGGGAAGTTCTCTTGCAACTGCTTCCTAGCCTCTGTGGTCCATCTCTCACGTACGCACTCAGCAGGTATAGATTGAAGATTCATATTCTTGAATGTTGTAAAGAGATGACTACATGGCAACCCATCAGACTCTAGCATCTTGCAATCGCATCGATATACACCTTTTGTAACATCAACTTTCACCAACCAGTGTTTTTTTGATTCCGAACATATTTTTCCAAAGTGAATGTGTGTAGACGGTCGTCATGTACCTATTTGTCAAAAACTATGAAACTTTGTTCCTTCATTATTTCTCTTTCGACATCATCAAATACGGCTCTGGTATAAATATTTGCAACTTACTGAAGAAGGTCGTGAAGTGCAACAGTAGGTCGTATAATTGGTGGCGCTCGTACATATTCTTTTTGTTCTTTTAAAAATGTAGCTCTCATTAAGATGAGTACATGATGGAAGTGCCGTAGGAACTCGGGAATTGTGCTTCCAGCTTTGCCTAGGCTCTTGAATAGAGAGTTTAAAGATTCTGCCCATTGTGTCGTCCTAGTCATTCCCATAAAGTGACCTCGTAGGTATGCCTCGCTCCAATTTTCTTTTTTATCGTACGTCTCCTTAACCCAACTGCTATCTGCAACCCTATGTTTCTCTATCTCTCTTTGCCACTCATGCTCGAAACTTTGAATCGACCATCTCGCCATCATTAACATTGAAAACACAGTACAAAACTCATGTATTTCCACTTTCTGAGCACAATTCCTATTTAGATGCCAACCACATAGTATGTGCACTGCATTAGGAAAATTCTCTCTTATGGCGTGACGCATTGATTCATTTAGATCTGTGAAAATTGATACTAGGGCCTTCTTGCCCATAGTTGCAAGAAATGTCTTAAGTAACCAGACATAAGATTCTGCGGTCTCTTTATACATCAATGCAGCTCCGAAGATAATACTCTTCTTGTGGCTATCGATCCCCGATAAAATGACCAACGGAAAGTTATAGGCATTTATTTTGTAAGTACTATCCATAATAAGCACATCGCCAAATATAGCATACGCTGGCCTGGAGAAACCATCACACCAAAATAACCTTCTTAGTGATGCGTCGTCAATGCATGTTTTCTCAATAATCAAGTTTGGGTCATTCAGCTGCATCCCTTCGAAAGGGGATAGCGCAATTTGGATGTCCCCGTTCCGAATAGTCTAAATGCGTTGTTTACCTAAGAAACTGCAACCAGCTTTTTTGTCGAACATAGTATTGCCAGGACCACCTTCAGCTTGTTGCAGATAATTAAAACTTTGGCATGGGCGGATGCCTGCATCTCGTAGCAAGCTTAACATCGCCTTTTGAGGTGATGATATCTATTTGCAAATATAGAAATTTAATAAATTTAATTATATATAATTTCAATAAAATAGACACACTAGTCGATCACTCAAGGTACATAGATTATAACATCTATGTAGATTGTTTTTCTTTGCTTATTTTTACAATTTATTAATCTTCATTTGTTCACCTACGTGACGAATATGACCAAGGTAATTCTTGTTTACCGTCTCCTTTTGAATACGTTTATGCCCTTGAATTATTTCTCGCTGAAGTCCTGCATAAACACACACCCATCCTTTGTTCTTAAAAACACCATTTTTGAATGTGGAATGGCGTTCTCGAACAACAAAACCCATTTGCCTACCATAGTTAATGTAAAATATATTGGCATCCTCGCCGGAACTAAATCCATACCCTTAACAGTTGCATCGTCTGGCGGTGTTCCTCTTCGATGTTCATCCTTGAATGCAGTTTGCGCATCATAATAGGCTCTTCATCAAGTGATATATCCATTTCAAATAATGATTACCACATTTGTTATCGGAAAAGATTACCTTAAAGTTAAAACAACAACAACAAAAATTTACTAGAACGCACTTTATACAAGCGAGCAAGCATGGGAATTAATATAATTATACTGAGGCCAGCCTTTTTACTGCTTTTTATTCGAGATACAAGGGTACCCTACCAATTAATCCGGGATTTTACCAAGAATTATAAATCTTCTCAGCTGTTTCCACCCTCCTGCCGTCAACTAAAAATAATACGACTACTAGCGTCGTTGATTGGTGTCTTTTAGAAACCTATCAACAAAGGAGCAATAACAGGTTATTCTTGTTCATAAATATGGTGATATAAACCTTCAATTTCGTATGAGTTATGGTTGGTGAATTCAAACTCTTTTGTGGTGTGTGTTGCGTCGCGATGGATTTTTTTGGGATTTCCAACTTTTCCCCAGGTCGTGTGTAGCTACTTGTAATCGTGGATAGGCTTAGTTCAATAGGCTTTCTTACGGGCTTATGTGTGGATTAAAATGTGGCTCTGCAATGAGTTAAGGTTGTAAAATAAATTATCCATTAATAGGATTAATAGAGTTTCTAACAGGTTAAAGGTTGCAAAAAAAATTGGGTATGGTAAAAAAAATTAAATTTATGATGTAAAAAAATATGTCTAATGAACATAATAACGATATGCCATTTAATTGAAGTTTGAAATAATTTTCGTGAACTTAAATTTGATTTTAATATTCATTGGAGCTACTCCACAATGGGTATTGTTTTCAAGTAATGAGGAATTAATTCACTTTAAGGTTGTAGACACACTCACATATTTTCTAAAATTGATACAAATAATGTTATATGATATGATTTGAAACATTTCTCGTGAAAAGTTCATTTCAAAATTTTAAAATCATTCAAAAATATTTCTACAACCGTGAATGAAAAAATCAAGTTCATGATCTACGTCGATACGATTTGATTTCTAAGATGAACGCAAGATTCTGGATATTTATTGGTAATGATGGAATCTAGTATGGTATATATATATATATATATATATATATATATTTAGTCATACTTAATGGTGTAATTGTATAATTTATATATTCAGTTTTATAATAGTATCGAGCTAGTACTATAGTGTTTGTAATAATCTATTTTTAATATTTCACCATATTAAACACAATTTATTTTAGATGCACAACAATGTCAATTGAGGGAAGAAAATAGTAAAATATTGTCAAATAAAATAAAAACAGAAATAGATAGGGGTGGGGGAGGTCCATGGTGATCAGTATAATTTCATGCTTGGACGCCATCGCTGAGCCTATTTCAAGCTGTAATCTATGTTTACCATATGAAGTTGAAGTTCCCTTCCCAGGACGGGGTGGGGGAGGTCCATGGTGATCAGTACATGGCAAGGTGCACATACGTGGATAGTGTTCGGCGCACTGAGGATGATGGAAGGTGTAAAAGGGCAAAGGTGGACAACACCAGACCTGACCTCAGGGAGACGATAGTCGAGTTCGCCGTGTAGGGACGACCCTCAGTACGGAGGTGTCAGTGGATTTGGTTGCCCTGCTTAGAAACAGCGCATACATTTTTGCCTAGTCTCCCCAGGATCTTGTCAAGATAGACCCAGCTGTAGCTGAGCACCACCTCAACATTAGCCCGAAAATAAAACTAGTAAAACAAAGAAAGCATAACTTCGGGCTGGAAAAGGAAGCTATTATTGAGGCAGAGGTGGATAAATTGCTAAAGGCTAGGCATGTCCGAGAGATACAGTTCCCAGAATGGCTCTCTTACACAGTCCTGGTACCAAAAACAAAAGAAGACTGACGGATGTGCATAGAATTCCGTTATCTTAATAAGGCTTGCCCTAAAGACCACTACCCACTGCCGAGGATAGACCAATTGGTTGATTCCACATCGGGTTGTGAACTCCTGAGTATGTTGGACGCCTCGCAAGGGTACCACCAGATTAGGCTAGCCAAGGATGAACAGAAGCGAGTTAGTTTCATAACTCCGAAAGGGACCTATTGCTACGTGGTCATGTCGTTCGGACTTAAGAACACGTGCGCCACATATCAACGGCTAGTGGATAAAATGTTCAGAAATTAGCTTGGGCTGAACATGGAGGTCTATGTGGACGATATGTAGGTCAAGAGCGTGAAAGCAGTCTCACACGTGGATGACTTGAGGGAAACCTTTGATACTCTGAGGAAGTATAAGATGAAGCTCAACCCCAAGTGCATGTTTGGGGTAAAGGCTGGAAAGTTCCTGAGCTACATGGTCACGGAAAAGGGGATAGAAGCAAATCCAGAGAAGGTCAAGGCTATTATGGATATGCAGCCCCCGAAAAATGTTAAGGAGATGCAATGCTTAGCCGGGCGGATAACATCCCTGAGAAGGTTCGTTTCACGCCCGGCCAAAAAATTTCTGCCATTTTTTCAGGCCTTACGAAAAAGAGCCCCGATCCAGTGGATGTCGGCACTGCTCAGATAGCCCACATAGGCAATTTGCGTATAGTGGGGAGCTTTGTCATCGGTCAGAACTGAGGGACAATGCCCCCTAACTAGACTACTGGAAGAGGAACTTAATGAGAAATGCCAGGACGCATTTCAGAAGTTGAAGGAGTACCTGGTCAGGATGTCATTGCCTACCAAACCTATCAAGGGAGAGCCCTTGATCTTGTACTTATCGTGGGAAAGCAAGCTGTCAGCACAGTCCTGATCAGGGAAGAAGGAAAGATGCAGAGGCTAGTATACTATTGGAGCAAGATCTTGCACGATGATGAGCTGCGGTACGTAGAGGTGGAGCGGGCCATGCTGGCTCTGGTCGGAACAGCTCGGAAGCTCCGCCCCTATTTCCTCTCGCATAATGTGGTGGTCAGGACTAACTTGCCCTTGAAAGTAGTCATGGATAAGCCGGAGGCCTCAGGACGCCTAGTGAAGTGGATAATCGATCTTAGTGAGTTTGATATCAATTTCGAAGCACGAATAGCAATTAAGGCCCAGGCGTTGGTGGAATTCATGCAGGAGATGACCAGCTCTCCCGAGGAGACAAAGGAATGGATGGCCTACACCGATGGCTCTGTTAGCAACCTCGGCTGTGGTGTAGGGGTAGTGTTAATAGACCCGGAAGGGGTCACTACAGAGTATGCAGTGCGCATGAATTACCCCCTTTCCAATAATGTTGCAGAGTATGAGGCCCTGCTGAGAGGGGTCTGAATGGCAAGAGATTTAGGGAAGATCGAGTATGTGCGCGGGTAGATTCGAAGCTCATATGTAAATAAATAAAAGGAGAATTCGAAACCAGAGAAGAACACCTGCACAAATATTTGACCCAATTTCGTGAACTAGCTGGCAGCATGAGCTCTTTGACAGTCCATCAAATTCCCAGGGTGGAAAATGGCCGAGCTGATTACCTGGCCAAGGTAGCCAGCTCAGCAACGGATTGTCAAGAAAAAGTGATCACTCTCCTGAAAGCATACCGGGAGTTTGGAGAAGAAGAGGTACATGCTTTAGAAGAGGAGACAGACTGGTGTCACCCGATCAGATTATACCTAGAAAAGGGAGAGCTGCCAGATGATAAAAGAGAGGCAACGAAGGTGAGAATCAGATCCTCTTGCTTTTGCCTGATCAAAGGAGAGTTGTATAGGAGAGGGTTTGGACAACCTCTTTTGAGATGCCTGAGCTGGAAGGAAGGCACCCACATCCTCAAAGAAATTCACGAAGGCTGTTGCGGTGATCATATGGGCGCCAGAACTTTGTCAAGCAAAGTCATGAGAGCCGGCTGTTTTTGGCCATTTTTGCGAAAAGAAGCGGAAAACTTCGTTAGGAAGTGCGACAAATGCCAGAGGATCTCCCCCTTGGTTCACTGGCCAGCAGAAGAACTCATGACAATGAGCTCTCCCTACCCTTTTGCAAAATGGGGGATAGACCTGGTTGGACCTTTCCCCACAACTCCAGCTCACAAGAAGTTCCTAATTGTAGCCATTGATTATTCCATCAAATGGGTAGAGGCCGAAGCTCTGGCAAAGATTATGGAGGATGCGGTGATGGTTTTTTTTATGGAAAAGCGTATTATGTCGATTTGGCATCCCTAGGATCCTGGTCTCGGATAATGGTATGCAGTTTATGGGAGCTAAGATCAGAGCCTGGTGCGCTAAGATGAGGATAGACCAACACTTCACCTCTGTCTATCATCCTCAAGCAAATGGTCAATTCGAGGTGACCAATTGCATCTTAGTGCAAGGGATCAAGGCACGCCTTGAAAGGTCAGGCGGGAAATGGGTGGAAGAGCTCAGTTCAATTCTCTAGGCCAATAGCACTAATCCTAAAGACTAAGGAAACCCCATTTAGCCTGGTGTATGGCATGGACGCTGTTATCCCCGCTGATATAGGCTTGGAAACTCACCGTATCTAAAACTTCGATACGGATCAGAATGAATTATTAATACAGGATGCATTGGACTTGGTTGAGGAAAAGAGGGAGCGTGCTGCCGTTAGGATGGAACACATGCGGGGACGATTCAGAGCAGCGTATAATAAAACAGTGGTGAAGAGATGTTTTCAAGTGGGAGAACTGGTGTTACGTAGAGCTGATCTTGGAAAACCCAATGGAAAATTGGACGCCACTTGGCAGGGACCCTTTAAGATCACAAGAGTTCTGGCTGGTGGAGCCTATGAATTAGAACATATGGATGAAGTTGGGGTACCCCGAGCGTGGAATGTATCAAATTTACGAAAATACTATGTGTAAGATTGTTTTATGAAAGTTATTTAATGATAATTTGAGTCTATCCATATTTTATTACAGACTGACCTAATGGTCAAAAACCAGGATTGACTAAGGGCGGATGCCCAATTTTCCTGACCTGATTGTCAGTAAAGCCAGGATTGGCTAATGGCGGATTCCCCAGTGTTCCTGACCTAATTGTCAGAAAAGCCAGGATTGGCTAAGGGCGGATGTCCCAATGTTCCTGACCTGATTGTCACTAATGCCAGGATTGGCTAAGGGCGGATGCCCCATTTTCCTAACCTGGTTGTCAGTAAATCAAGGATTAGCTAAAGGGCGGATGCCCCAATTCTCCTGACCTGGTTGTTTGTAAAGCCAGGATCGGCTAAGGGCGGACGCCCCAATGTTCCTAACCTGATTTTCAGTAAAGGGCAGGATTGGCTAAGGACGGATGTCCTAATTTTCTTGTCATACCTAGCGGCATAGCCGAGAATGGCCAAATCTTACCCAGCGGAGTTAAATGTAATTATCAACACGAATTTTTTCCCAGGAAAGATCATTCATTACTAATCGAAACCAGGATTACATGAATGGAAAATACTTACGCCACTTTTTACAATGAAACCTGGCGAGTTTAATTGAAAGTGTGAGAAAAAGAAAAAATGGATGCTCCTGAAATCTGGGAATTACATCAAGAACAAAACGTAAAAATCATCCATGGGAAGAAGAAGCCTTCTTATTAAAGGCTAGAATCCGGCGAATACGCCACAGCTCTTGCTCGGTTTCATGAAGGCGCTGGCGATACCTATCTGCCCGCCCGGAAGCAGTATGAGCCTCTCTAGCGGCGGTGGTCAGCTGACTTACCGATTCAACTAGATCGGCCTTTTCCTCCTCCAGTTGACGGTTGAGTTGGCGGAGATCAGCCCATTCACACTTGTAATAGCCCATTCACGCTTCCAAGAGCCGACACACTTGGGAAAATTCTCCCGGAGAACAAAGAGCTTGTCAGAGAGTTTGAAATTCTTAGTAAAAAGCAAGAGGTTTTTCCTCTTTAGGATATCAATTTCTTCGAGTAAGGAAGAAGAAGAAGCCATAGTAAAATGCATAAGGGAGGAACACGTATATATATATATATGTATATATAAGGGACGCAAGCACGTGATGCATAACATAATAGTACTAGGGTTTCCTTGAAACCAGGAAACCCTAAATTTACAAAATGGCAAATTGTTCATGAACAAACAAAAGTTGTTTCAAAAACATACAGACCAGCCACACAGGAACCAGAATCAATCTAATCTACATTATCATAATCCTTGGTATTCAGCTCTCCCCCACCTTGCTCGGCTGCTCTGGAACCCTCTTGAAAGTCTCCTCAATCTGATTATCCCCTTGAAGACCACCCAAGTTCGCGTAGGTCACTGCCAAAGCCAGGGTCAGCGACTGTTCGGGGGGGGGGGGGGGGGGGGGGAGTAAGGCCGGATAAAGGGAACGACAAGGTTCTCAACGGACCACTTCTCCTGAGCATCCAGGCCAAAGTTGTAGTAGACCTGGGCCTCAGGGAGAAGGATGTCGTAAAGCTCCATGGATCCCAAAAAGGCTTTCCGAGTCACCTCTCTGGTCATTTGGATGAGCCTTTGCCCCTCCTCCGAGCTCAGAAAGTTTGCATGCCCCCTGGCTTCACCTTCAGCTCGACTTTCAACTCGGGCCTCCGCGGCCAGCTCCTTGCCTAGCGCCATCTGCATGGTCGCTTCTGCTCGGGCACATTGCACCTGCTCTTGGGAATACTGCAGCTCGACCTGCACTACCTTCAGTTCGGCTTGAGCCTTCTTCAACTCTGTCTGAGCTTCCTTCAGCTCAGAATTCTGCTCCTTCAGACGAGTCATTAGCCTCTGCTCTCTCTCCTTCAGAGCTGCGTGCTCCTTGGCCAGATTGGCGTTCATCATGGAGCCCTCAGCTCGGGCTATCAGAACTCCCCTCTTGACCGAAGCCTACAAAAGGGGAAAAATAATGATAATCGATATAATAATAATGAATAAGAGGGAAAGGGGTCAAGGGCTAACCCTGGACTCATCTTGGCAATAAGACTAAATCAGCTCTGAATCTGTCATTTTGTTCAGAACCCGTCTGTCAGAAGAAGGGCAGTGGCCCTTGACGAATTGGGCAGCCATAGTCCCAGAACACTCCAGGACAGATGAACCGAGAAAGAAGCTCTTGTTGGGTGTGGATATCCTGGTTTCAGTCGGGACGGTTTCCTGCCAGAGTGGGCCCGTTTCCTAGAGACCAGCCCTGGCTCTTCCTCATACTCAAAATGAGATGCCAGGTCTGTTGTTCGGGCGGGCACCCTCTCCGGAGGGGTAGCTCTCTCTGGACGAGCAGAAGTTATGGGCTTGATTGCCATCCCATGCCTTGGAGGAGATGTGGGCTGCCAAGAAATAGTATCCCTGGATGAATCGCCAAGGGGACTCTTCCCCGTACCGGGGGCAGCTCCCTGAAGAAGAGCGACCATTTTCTTCTGCATCATCGTGGATGAAAGGAAAAGGAAAGCGGTCAGGCAAGTAATAAATAAGGATAAAGCAAACTGCCAGATCTGGTAAACATTAAAATAAAGGATGGGTTTGTTCTAGTTGCATAGGTGTACACCCCTCGTCAGGCAAGGGGTCGTTCCCTTGTTGGTAGTTGAAGAAACTCAAGATTTTGGGAGAAATAAGCTTAGTTAGATGGAGAACTTGTTGATTTAGGTCATGAAGGGTCCTTTCCAAATGAGCAGGTCGGTCAGCTCTGGATAATGAAGACTGAGGGGGGAGTGTGTTAATGCTCAGGGGAGAAAAACCCCAATCCCCCGAACAACGGACAAAGAAAAATTTCTTGCGCCAGGCTTTGTTGGAGGAGGGCTTTCCGGTTAAGAAGCGGACACCAGCCCGAGCTGCCAAATAGAAAAAGTTGGAAGATGATCTTTTCGCCTGGAAAAAGGAAAAGAATAATTGGGTGGTAGGCGTAATTCCCAAAAACTGGACTGCCAGATGAAACCATATCATGATCCTGAAAGCATTTGGCACAAACTGGTGTACCAAAATTTGATACATCCGAGAGAGGGAAAGGATGAATGGATGGACCGAAAGGCTCAATCCTGCCTGGAATTGGTCGATGAAGAAAGTTAGATGATTCAGGGGAGGCTAAGAGGCCCTTTCGCTAGGTGCAGGGCTTGTAAAGGAAAACTCATCCGAAATCAGAAACTGTGACCAGATTTCCTGAAGGGTACGGTTACTGAAGGTAGATGATATATTATCGCCGCCGCCGCCGAGAGGTGGCGAAGGCTGTCGGCCACCGTAGGCGGCGGCTGAGGATATCGAGGAAGATGATAGGCTGAAGGAAGAGGAAGGGACAGGCGATGCAGGAGCAGACATAACTGTAAATTGAGAAAGGAAGGAAATAAAGAAGTACCTTGTTTTTAAGTATAAGAAGGCCCTGGTTGGAGAAGAAAAGCTCAGAGTTCTTGGAGAGAAAACAATCGCTTGAGGAAGGAGAATGAAAGTGAGAAATGAACCGCGAAAGTAAAAGGAAAGGGACAAAATTTGAAATGATTATTGAAAATTGAAAGGGATTTGATGGGATTCACGCATTTAATGTGTGTCAGAGGCGCCTGTTAGAAGAGTTTTAGTGGTGTTGAAATATATCAACGGGTTCATGGCTCGGTTTTATCGGAGATCGATTCAATTGAAGTATTCAATGTGTTTCAAGCTTGAAAGACAAAGGAAAAATGGAAATAAAATAATTAAAATAGCTAAACTAAGCTAGAAATTGAAATAACAAGTTGGTCGGATGCCTCGGTCGTATGCCTTAATTGAAAATGCAAAGAAATAATGAAAATAAGCAAGAAAATGCATTGTTTCACCAAGTACAAGCATGCAAGCACAAGGTACAACTATGCTTAAAATCCTAAATAATGCAAATTAGCAAAAATTGAAAGCATGGATGTAAAGAGCATTGAAAATTAACAAGAAAGTTTGAAACTTTAAGAAAAATAACAAGAAACAAAGCCTAGATCTAGGATTAAGCATGAAACAAAGCATAAAAATAAAATTGCAAATAAAGCATAGCAAAATCTCAAAATCAAGACGATCCAAGAGCCGATCTATGATCTAAATGTGTCACTCATCTAGATTCCATAGCCAATTCATAAGTTTCATCATGAATTCAAGGTGCTAAGACAAAAAAACATAAAATGAAGAACAAAGCATGGAAATGAAGAACAAGCATGGAATTAAAGCATAAAACATGAAATTAAATGGAAACTTACTTGAATTAAATTGCATCAAAAGTAACAATCCAAAGGAGTATTTGGATTCTTCTTAGGCTTACAAACCCAAGGAGGTGCTTGAAATTAAATCTAAATCTAGAAAAAGAAATTACATCAAGACTTGAAATTGAATCTAAAACCTAAGAGAGAGAAAATAGATCTTAAAAACTAGAGAGAGGATTTTTAATCCCCAAACCCATGCTTGGGTTGGGAGAAAATGAGAGGTCTTTTAAAAAATGAGGGTTGTAGTCTATTTATACTAGGTGTAATTGGGTTTAAATGGGCCAAAATAGCCCTTAAGGCTTGAAAATCCCAATTTTGACCAAGGTTGACCAGGTTTGACCAAGGTTGACCCGGTTTGACCAAGGTTTGACCATGCTGGCGAGTACTGTGGCAAGCAGTTTGGCAAGCGCTGGGCTGGGAGGAGGGGGCTTGGCGAGTACTGTGGCAAGCGTCCTGGCAAGCGCCTGGGGGAGAGGCTTGGCTAGTGCTGTGGCAAGCGTCCTGGCAAGCGCCTGGAGGAGAGGCTTGGCGAGGAGACTGGCCAGTGGTTTGGCAAGCGCCAGACGCTGGCAACTACCTTGGCTAGCCTTGGCAAGTATTCCAGAAAGTTTGGGTGCTTTTAAGCCTCTCTTGGCTTCAAGTTTGGCTTGGAGTTTGGCTTGCCTTGGCTAGTACTTTTAGCCTTCAATGCCTTTACCTATTAAAATAGGGATTTTTAATCATAAAAACCTAAAATTACACCAAACCTCCAATTAATTGAAAGCATTTAACCCAATTAAATATAAAATCAACAAGAAACAAGAAAAATAACAAAACTAGAAAAACCACATAAAAATTTAATAAAATTCTATTAAAAACTACTAAAATCAACATAAAACTCTAACTAAAAATACTAGGAAAAACACAACAATTACATGTAAAACAACTACCCCACACTTATCGGTTTGTTCGTCCTCGAACAACGAAAAGAATCGAGAAAGTACATGCAATGATCATTATGTAAAAAGAAAAATCCTTGTGCTTATCCTTATTAATATGATGAAATTATCAACATTGACTCGCTATCGTCAAGCATTGCTCGTATTTCTCTTTCTCAAATGCAAGCCAACTCGATGAATTCCTCACAAATGGAATTTTTAGCGTGTTTGCTCAATTCACTCAAGTGTTTAGTATATAGGACGTGTTTACGCTCAAATCGGTCAGTACGTGCATCTTGTCAAGACTTCACAAATCGGACGCTCAAAATTGCGCATAGTACATAATCAAACAAGAATCAAAATAGGTCTTTATTATGGGTTGTAATRTTGGCTCTTTGGTAAGGTATGTAATATTTGGATATAGTGGCTAACACACGATCAAACGTGATCAATAACACACAAATCCTAACTTCTAAAACCCAAAGCTTATGATCGCTTCACCTTTCCCAATTCACCAAACTCTCATTCGAAACCCTTTCGTTCGCTCACTCTTTCCCGACTTTTATTTCACAACACTTAGAAGCTCTATGAATTTGCTTCTTTTCACTAAACTTATCCCTCTTTGAATTAGGCTTTATACTTGAACGCTCGTTTTATCACTCTTCGTGATTTGTGTTGGAGTATTATTCTCTCTTTGTTTTCGTTTTTTTTTTCTTTTTATTTTCGTTTTTTCTCCTTTTTTTTGTATAAGCTACTCAAAACCCAAAACTCACAATAAATCTCCCACACATCTCTCGTAAACTAACAACGCACTCTCTCACCTCACCAATGCGAAGATACAAGAGCTAAAATCGAGTTCGGCTAACAAGAAACGGGATAAAGGCTCAAGGTGGCTCATTTGGGATTTTAAAAGTAGCTTACATATATGAATATGGCCGGCATAAGGGTGATATATGTGCCTCGAGGTCATTTTCAAATTCAATCATGTACGAGCAAAATCAAACCTCCTCAATACAATTTCCATAAAGATGCAAGTAAGCCGACAAAATCACACAAGGCTCCTCACTAGTTTGCACCGAATTTGGGAGCAAAATCAAAAGAGTTTTTAGAACTTTGCAATCTTTTCACTAGAAAATATTGATTATATATATATATATAGGCGGTTTTTGGACGAAGCACAAAAATTCAACCCCTCACACAAGAGGCCATAAACATGCAAAAACCCAACAAGTAAACTATTCAAACTTCCAAACACGTGGAGTTGTTCAAACATATAATCGAGACACAAAAGACACAAAAATCGACTCAACCATATAAAAGCGCAAGTAGTAAGTGTCACTTCGCCAAGAATGCGTCACTTCGCCAAGGCTCGAGTTAAGAATATCAAAACATGCTTTTCGACACCCGGACCCTAACCACCTACCCACCCCACACTTAAACCATGCGTTACCCGCATTTTAATGAGAACCAAGTAAAAGGAGGGTGAATAGAAACTTCCTTAACCGAGCGAGTTTAGGTCGAGCTCGGTGGGGTCCACCTAGGTATCTAAGCAATCCAAGCAAAAACGAGCATGGCTAGCTTCTTCCGGCTCCACGAACGCTATCAATCTTATCAATCGTCCAATGGTCGACGTCGGAAAACAAAACCTAGAAAAGAAAATCACACAAAATAAAAAACACAAGGAAATATGTACACGAACTCAAAACGAATTATTTTTTTATTTTTTCAATTTTGCAAATGTTTTTGGATTTTTCAATTTTTGAATGTTTTTGGATTTTTCAATAAAAGAAAGGAAGAAAGAAAGAAATGGAAAGAACTTGGGGTACCTCCCAAGAAGCGCTTGTTTTACGTCACTAGCTTGATGTACTCCCTTTTGGTTAAGGTGGAAAGATCACGGGAGGGTCTACCAAAATAATCTCCTCCTTGTCGGGAGGATCCATTCCTTAAAACGTCCTTGGCGCATTGCATAACTCAAATAAGATCCGCCAAAAAGCAAACGTTCCAAGCGGGCAAATGAAACTCATATCGGCTCGGTGCTCGGGTGGGGTGGTGATTTTAAAGTGACCCGATGACTCATCAAAGTAACGAAAGGAGTATTGGCCGTCTAGCTTGTATATCACGTAGTCGATAAACGGGGAAGGGAAACGATCTTTCTTTGTGGCCTCATGAAACTTCTTAAACTCGATCGACATCCTCCAACCCGTTAACGCCCTCGTGGCCAACAACCTTCCTTCTTCATCCTCACAAATTAACAAGCCGCTCGTCTTGGGCACCAAGTCAATGGGCTTCACCCACTCATTTTTGGACATTACGAACATCAAGCCCTCCAACAACAAACTCAAAATCCCGACTCTCACCGTGTCATCAAGAATCGAATTCAAGGGGCTAACTCTCTCGACCACTCCCGGTTTCCAATAGATAACCCCCTTAAGAACTTCAAGCACTTTAACCAACCTCTCCTCCTTTTATTCTCGGTGAGGGTTTGCAAGGATAATAATCGACTCCCTCTCCTCATCCTCCTCAAGATAATCGTCATTTTCTCCAAGCTTATCATCAATAATCTCCACCCCAAGCAAATCTTCAAACTTCTCAATATAATCGACTCCCAACCCATCATCAATAACCCCCACCTCCCCCTCTAAAAAGTCATCGTTGCCCTCAACGACACATCGAGAATCATCTCCACACAAAATGGGGTCAAATAGAGGCACAACGGTCTCATCAAGAAGAACAAGGGGCTAATCCTCACGACATCCCTCTATATCGACAACCGGGCCAACCTCCTTCGGTGAGACAACCGAATCAACTATCCCACACTTGTCGAGGAAAGTGACCGAAAGAGTAGCCGAAGGAAGTTGATCCACGTGATAAGTAACAAGAGGATCATGAGGTGGTGGGGGAGTAGGATAATCGGGCCCCGCACAAGGAGAAGTCGGTTCTAGGCTAGACATTTGAGCGATTTGAGTCTGCGATGTCGCTATATTCGTAACTAACTCAAAAAACTTCGAGGATAAATCCATATTCACGTCATTAGCACAAGAGTACATTGCTTGAGAAGTCTTTGGCTCGGGAGGTAGGGTAGGAGCAATCACTGGGATATCACGATGATGCGGGCTCTCGTGAGGAGTAACAAGAGGAGTAGAAGTCGGCGACGGATCAAACAATGGTGGAGCACAATCGGGTCCAACCTGACATCCATGGTCGTCATACACATCCTCAAAACGGCAAGAGTAGGTATCATGACCACGCGATCCACACCATCCTCATCCCAAAAAATGTTGGTTAACATCCCCCATAGTACGGATGGGGGGGCCACTTATCTCATAGGAGCTCGGACCGCCAAACGACTCATATGCCTCGTGATCTTTAGCGGTTAAAGGGGGAATTCGGGGAACACCAAATGAGAAGGGAAACAGAGTTTGCATATTCGGATAAGGATTTGAAGCACCATACCCTCCGGGAGAACCACTCATGCCCGCGACGCCGCCAAACCCAACATGGTTTGCACCATGCCCTCCCATGTTGGGTTGACCATAACCATAACCACCATTGGCAACGTGGTTTGCACCATGCCCTCCCACGTTGCCATACCCATTACACAACATCTCATTCCAAACATGGTTTGCACCATGCCCTCCCATGTTGGGAATGTATCTACCATTGTAATAGGAACCTTACATACTCAAAGAAAATGTCAAATAAAAAGGAAAGCTAAAAACACAACGAAACGACAATTAAATCGAAAGCCTTAACCAAGTCGAGTCGCAACGGCGCCATTTTGTTAGAAGAGTTTTCATTTAAATACCCGGAAACGGCGCCATTTTGTTAGAAGATTTTTAGTGGTGTTGAAATATATCAACGGGTTCATGGCTCGGTTTTATCGGAGATCGATTCAATTGAAGTATTCAATGTGTTTCAAGCTTGAAAGACAAAGGAAAAATGGAAATAAAATAATTAAAATAGCTAAACTAAGCTAGAAATTGAAATAACAAGTTGGTCGGATGCCTCGGTCGTATGCCTTAATTGAAAATGCAAAGCGATAATGAAAATAAGCACGAAAATGCAATGTTTCACCATGTACAAGCATGCAAGCACAAGGTACAACTATGCATAAAATCCTAAATAAAGAAAATTAAAAAAAATTGAAAGCATGGATGTAAAGAACAATGGAAATTATCAAGAAAGTTTGAAAACTTTAAGAAAAATAACAAAAAACAAAGCCTAGATCTAGGATTAAGCATGAAACAAAGTATAAAAATAAAATTCAAATAAAGCATAGCAAAAACTCAAAATCAAGACGATCCAAGAGCCGATCTATAGCCTAGATGTGTCACTCAACTAGAATCCATAGTCAATTCACAAGTTTCATCATGAATTCAAGGTGCTAAGACAAAAAGCATAAAATGAAGAAAATGCATGAAACATGAAGAACAAGTATGGAATTAAAGCATAAAACATGAAATTGAAAGGAAACTTACTTGAATTAAAGGAAAGAGTAGCAAGCTTGAATTAAATTGCATCAAAATTAACAATCCAAAGGAGTATTTGGATTCTTCTTAGGCTTACAAACCCAAGGAGGTACTTGAAATTAAATCTAATCTAGGAAAAAGAAATTACATAAAAGCTTGAAATTGAATCTAAAACCTAAGAGAGGGAATTCGAATCTAAGAGCTTGAAGAGAGAGTTTTTTTAATCCCAAACCCATGCTTGGGTTGGGAGAAAATGAGAGGTCCCTTTGCAAAATGAGGGTTTGTAGTCTATTTATACTAATTTAATTGGGTTTAAATGGGCCAAATTAGCCAAAAAGGCTTGAAAGTTCCCAATTTTGACCAAGGTTGACCAGGCTTGACCAAGTTTGAGCCCGGATTTGACCTTGATTTGACCTTGTGGCGAGCTCTGGCGAGTGTTTGGCTAGCGCTGGCAAGTGCTGGAAGGAGGGGGCTTGGCGAGTACTGTGGCAAGCATCCTGGCAAGCGCCTGGGGGGAGGCTTGGCTAGTGCTGTGGCAAGCGTCCTGGCAAGCGCCTGGGGGAGAGGCTTGGCGAGGAGAACTGGCCAGTGGTTTGGCAAGCGCCAGACGCTGGCAAGCTACCTTGGCTAGCCTTGACAAGTATTCCAGAAAGCTTGGGTGTTTTTAAGCCTCTCTTGGCTTCAAGTTTGGCTTGGAGTTTGGCTTGCCTTGGCTAGTACTTTTAGCCTTCAATGCCTTTACCTATTAAAATAAGAATTTTTAATCATAAAAACCTAAAATTACACCAAACCTCCAATTAATTGAAACCATTTAACCCAATTAAACATAAAATCAAAAAGAAACAAGAAAAACAACAAAACTAGAAAAACCATATAAAAATTTAATAAAATTCTATTAAAAACTACTAAAATCAACATAAAACTCTAACTAAAAAATACTAGGGAAAAACCACAACAATTTACATGTAAAACAGCGCCGTACTCGAAAAGGGCGTGTCAAAAGATCTCAACCGTCAAAAGCGGAATATCAGGCATTACAGATCATCCTTAAGGATACAACTTGATTTGAGAAGCGGATTTCAGGCGGGATCCGTGCATAGACAGTGGGGGATTTTGGAAAGACGTGTTGAGAGCCTCAACCGCCTGTGACGAAAACCTAAGTTTCAAGAGTCATCCCAACCATTTGAGGGGGGGGGGGAACTGGTTGGTCAGACCTGGTTATGCCTGACCAGGATAAGTGTAAAGAAATAGCTCTGGTTGGGATGACCTGAGTTGTTATTCTACGCCTAGAAGGAAAGGGAATAAGTGAGATTAGGATTGAAAGGATTGATCTTGACCTGGTTTTTAGTAAATCAGGAGAGACCCATCCTGCTCAACTCGTGAAGGAAAGAGGGTCTGAGAGGAAGAACAAGCCAAAAGCCTTGAGAGGTATTACCCTGACCTGATCTGATGCCTTAACCTTAGATAAGGTTCCAGGGAGAGCAGTCAGGAATTTGAGAAACGCAAAGCCAGAGCTGTCTTGCCTTTGTCAGAAGCTTCCTGGTCAGATCAGCCTGAATAACGACCCAAGATTCGCGGGTTCTAATTCCGGAATCTCGGAAATGTCCCACGTGATAAATAACTATAAATACTCCAACCTTGAGGCTGAAGGAGGTATGATTTTCCCAACATTATTCTCCTTTTTTATATTATTTCGATTAAACGCTTACTGACTTAAGTATCGGAGAGGTTTCCATCGAAAAACCCCCAGTGGTCATTTCTAACGTGTTTTTGTGGAAACCAGGTCGGGAATTTCACAGGTGAAGGTGCAGGCTCTCTTGGTCGTAAATTTTCCGGGTGAAACAGTGGCCAATATAATGAACCAAAAATGAAATTCCTCCTAAAAGAGCATAAAGATCTAAATTTCACATACGCCAGGATGCCAGATCCGAACATGCACTTCCAACATTTTGATAATCTGGCCGTGCTCCATGGTTATAATGATGCAGCTTAATGCCAAGCATTACTGGCAACATTGAAGGATTCTGCGCAGGATTGGTTCCACCAGCTACTCCCAAGGGGCATCACGAGCTTTTATGTATTTTGTGAAGCATTCAAGGCGCACTTTGCTACCAATAAAGCAAATCAGAAGAATTTCATATCGTTATTTCAGGTGCAATAAAAACCAGGGGAGTCGTTGAGAGATTACGTCACGAGGTTCACTAAGAGTAGTGTAGAGGTACCAACCGCTGTGGATATAGTAAAATCCAACGCCCTAGTAGAGCGATTGAGCTTGGGCCCCCTACGAACCTTGATCCCAAAGAAACCTGTAGAGACTTTCTCGGACATGCTTACTAGGTTCACTATATACACTCATGCAGAGAAGACAGAGGAGGACTTCAAAGTAGGATAGGGGAGAGATTCAATGGGTTGGACACAAGGAAGAACTATCGAGTTTAAGAAAGATGAGATTGGAGATCCACACTAGATCAAAAACAGATGGGAGAAGCATGGATAGGACAAGACATGAGCTAAAGTCAGACATATATACACTTTTAATATTAAGATATGAGTGGTTGTTCAAGATAGTGGAGAAGAAGTTAGGAGGCTACATGATGTGGCGTAAATAATCAGACCTGGATTGGGGTAGATCTGATTCAGGGTTACCGATAGAAAAACTGGGGAGCATAGCCAGACCTGGATTGTGGTAACTGGTAGCTCTCTAACTAGCTCACCCCTGGATAAAGGTCTGGTATTTGCTTCTGGAAGAGATCAGGATAAGCTTGATTTGGGCTGAGTCCCTGATGGAACAATCGCCAGAAGGCCAGTCTAAAATATGGCTGGTCTCCAGACCTCTCCTGAGGGGACAAGTGGGATACTCTCAGAAAATAGGGTTAAACCAGGACAGACTCCTTGAGCTGGGAGATAAATGTAAGGGAAGAGCAGGATTAAGGAAGACCTGATTCCTTAAACCCCTGGGAGGAGACAAGTGGGACCACTTGTAAGAATTAGTTACGTAAACGGCCCTTGATTCGCGTGTTGTCCCCTGGGATCCCGGCTGGGGTCCCCACTGGCAAAACTATAAATATCTCAGCCCCAAGGCAGAGAGGTATGTCATTCTTGTGTGCATTCCTTATTTATTTCCTGAAAAACACCTCATACGCTTTCCGACTTAAGCATCGGAGAGGTTTCCACCGGAAAACCACCGATGGTCCTTTCTAACATGTTGTGTTGTGCAGGTCGGGAAGGTATTCCAGTTCTAGGAAGTCATATTTTGGGGTGAAACAATTGGCTCCGTCTGTGGGAAAATCGATCAAGATAAGATGTGAGGATTTTCTATGGCTTCAGATGGTTTACGACGAAACTTGGTGGGGGAGCTCGGCGGAACCTCCAGCTCCGCTGCACCGTGGGGTATGCCACGGTCGGCAAAAATGTCAATGGCGAGACCTGAGGGGGAAGAGACGTCATCTGCAGTTGGATCAGGAACCGTGTCGCCCCCCTCCGGTGGATCAACGCCTGCCGCTGGCGGATTGTTAAACGACGTCCTTCTCAGGCAACTATCTGAGCTCATCGACAAGGTCGTGGAAACAGTTATGGAGAAGAAGTTTTCAGAGATGTCAACATCGCCGTCCGGCGCATGACCAGATCGGACGGTCCCGCTGGCAGAAACGGAGCCGTTGCACAACCAGTGCACCAATCGGACTCCCCTTCAAGAAAGAGATGAACACTTCTCCACCTCTGATAGTGAGACGTCAAGCCAGGCCAACCCGGGCCTGGCTGAGCAGATGCAAAGCTTGCAGAAGGAGGTGCGAGAATTCAAGAGGAAGATGGCGAGCACCAGCACGATGCTGGCGCGGAGAGGCACGCCATTTACAGAGGAAGTCATGCGCGATGATGTACCGGCGTCGTATAGATCTTTAGGCTTTGAGTATAGCGGAACCACAGATCCGTGGGACCACCTCAGCCATTTCGAAGTCGCAGCATCGGTGCATAAGTTCTCCGACGTAGTCATGTGCCTGGTCTTCCCAATGACTTTCACCAAGTTGGCTCAGCTCTGGTTCAGCCAGTTACCGCCGCGTTCCATCAGTAATTTCGATAAATTCAGCTCAGCCTTTTTGCATCAATTCACTAGGTGCCGGAAGTATCAGAAGATGCCGCTCGAGCTGTTTAGTCTGAAGCAGAAAGAGGGTGAAAGCCTACGTGCTTATATTAATCGATTTACTAATGCAAATCTCGAGGTTCCGTCTGCCTTAGAAGAGCTCTTGGTGAACGCATTTGCACAAGGCCTCAGGAGAGGAGAATTTTTTCAATCACTAGTGGTGAAGCCAGCCATGAAACTCGGAGAGCTCTTGGAGAGAGCAGAAAAATATATCCACTTGGAGGAAGCCTTGAAGATCAAGGACGAGGGAGAGAAGAAGAGGGAAAGATATGGTAGAGAAGAGAGGGCACCAAGGAAAAAGTCCAGGCCAGACCTGTCTGTAGAAAGACCTCGCTTTGACAGATATACACCCCTGGCGACTGCTCAGGGGGAAATCCTGCAAGCGATAGAGAGGCATCCAGACCTGAAATGGCCTAAGACTTATTCACAAAAGCCTAAGAAGGAAAGATCTAACCACTTTTGTCATTTTCATAATGAGTATGGACACGATACGGATCAATGCACTCACCTGAAGGATGAGTTTGAGAGAATGGTACAAGCAAGGCATCTGAAAGAATACGTACGAATGCTGAAGGAGGAGGCCAAATCTGGTCATGGAAGTCATGACAGACCTCAGCAGAATAAGCGGGATCAGGACAGAGGGCGTAATGAGGAAAGGCAGAGTGGCCAGGCCCAAGTCATCCATGGAGAGATCAAGATGATTACTGGTGGTGAATGGGAGGAGCACTCCAAGCAGACGCAGCACAACTATGTTCGAGCTGCAAGAGATCTTGTCCGTAAATCACGTGAAGTTAGGCAGATGGCTTCTACCCCGAATCTTTGTTTTGGATCAGAGGATGGCGATGGCATTTTGGCCCCCCACATGGATGCTCTAGTTATAACGGCTACTATTGCCAATTACAATGTGAGGCGAATTTTTGTGGATACAGGAAGCTCTGCTGATATTCTGTTTTATGACTGTTTTCAACAGCTAAAATTGGATGTTGAATTGGAAGAGGTTACTACCTCCCTAGTAGGGTTTGCAGGAGGAGTTGTGAAACCTCTAGGAGCAGTCAGGCTCTTGGTAACGCTGGGTGAGGAGCCTTACAGAGTGACAAGAACGGTGCGGTTTCTGGTAGTTGATGCGCCATCTTCATACAACGTCATGCTAGGACGACCATCTTTAAGCCAGTTTCAGGCCGTGATTTCTGTATATCATATGAAGATGAAGTTTCCGGTGGAGGATGGAACGGGTGAATTCAGATCAGTATGCGTCCAGGCAGATGTATGTTGAGTGCCTCAGACACAATGAGGAGGAGCGACAGAGCAAGAGGGCTCGAATGGAGCAAGCTAAGCCTGGCCTGGCTCAGAGAGAAGAAGGATTAATGATGGTAGAGGTAGTCCGGGGGGATGAGAGCCGAGTCCTCCGTGTAGGGACAACACTCAACCCGAAAATCCTGGTGGACTTAGTGGCTTTGTTGCGGGAGAGTGCAGATGTGTTCGCCTGGTCTCCCCAAGACCTGGTGGGGATTGATTCAGAGGTGATTGAACACCACCTCAACATCAGCCCTACGATGAAACCGGTCAAGCAGAAGAAGCACTACAAAAAAATTCGGCAATCCTGACGGCCAAATCCGTCAGTATTTGATATACTGACGGTCTCCTGACGGATTATGGCAGCCAGTATTTTTGCGGTCAGGATTGTAGTATCCTGACGGGAAATATAACCCGCCAAGAATGCCGGCGGTTTCCTTGACGGCTTCTTCCTGTCTCTTATACACATCTAGATGTGTATAAGAGACAGGGTAGAAGGGGGACGCAATTTTTGCCGCTCAATTTCTCTTCTCTCTGCACAGACTGACGCGGAGGGAAGGGGGACGCAATTTTTAGGTGAAATTCCTGACGGCCAATGGCCGTCAGGACTAGCGGTCTTATATATATTTTTTTATTAAAAATAGTATCCTGACGGCCATGACCATCAGGAGTAGCGAACTTATATTTTTTTTAATTAAAAATTATATCCTGGCGGCCGCGACCGTTAGGATCCTGACGGCCAAACCCATCAGCGACGCCAATTTTATATACTGACGGGTATGGCCGTCAATATAATTAAGCGGGATAAACTCCCGCTTTTTCCCTGGCGGGTTACTGGCGGTCTATAATGCTGACGGCCAAAGCCGTCAGCATATCCGCCAGCAAAGTCGGCCGCCAGTAAGGCCGTCAGAAATGCTGGCGGCTTTTTGGCCGCCAGTAAATCCGCCAGGACAGCCGGATTTTTTTGTAGTGAAGCGTAATTTTAAGCCGGAGAAGGAGGCCATTTTAGAGGCTTAGGTGGAGAAATTGTTGAAATCCAAGCATATCCAGGAAATACAATTTCCTGTGTGGCTCTCCAATGCCGTGCTGGTCCCTAAGACCCTAGACGACTGGTGCATGTGCATTGACTTTCGTGATCTCAACAAAGCTTGTCCTAAAGACCATTATCCATTGCCACGAATAGATCGGCTGGTCGATTCCACGTCAGGGTGTGAAATCCTAAGTATGAGGGACGCCTCGCAAGGCTATCACCAAATTCATTTGGTGGAGAGAGACCATAAGCGCGTTAGCTTTATAACCCCAAAAGGGACATATTGCTACTTGGTTATGCCTTTTGGACTTAAAAATGCGGGAGCCACATACCAGCGGTTGGTGGACAAGATGTTCAAAAACCAGCTCGGACGAAATATGGAGGTCTATGTGGATGATATGCTGGTGAAGAGCATGAGAGAGGCCTCGCATGTGGATGACCTGAGGAAGACCTTTAATACCTTGAGAAAATACAGGATGAAACTTAACCTTAAAAAATGCATGTTCGGGGTAAGAGCTGGAAAATTCCTGGACTACATGGTCACAGAGAAGGGTATTGAGGCCAACCCTGAGAAGTTCAGAGCTATTATGGATATGCAAGTGCCAAGAAACGTCAAAGAAATGCAGTGCTTGATAGGTCGTATCAATGCCCTGAGTCGATTTGTCTCGCGTTCGGCTGAGAAGAGCTTGCCATTTTTTCAAGCCCTGCGTAAGAAGGCTAAATTTCAGTGGAGCAACGATTGTGAGGATGCGTTCAGAATGTTGAAGGAATATCTGGCTAGCATGACTTTGCTCACAAAGCCTACCCAAGGAGAGACTCTAATCCTGTACTTATCGTTTGGGCAGCAGGCAGTCAGCTCTGTCTTGATTAGAGAAGAAGTAAAAGTATAGAAGCCGGTCTACTATTGGAGCAAGGTCTTGCATGATGCAGAGGTGAGATATGTAGAGGTAGAACGGGCGATGCTGGCTCTGGTTGGCACAGCTCGTAAGCTACGCCCGTACTTCCTCTCACACATCATAGTTGTGCGGACTAATCTGCCATTGAAGGCTATAATGGATAAACCGGAGGCGTCTGGGAGGGTGGTCAAATGGATAATTGAGCTCAACGAGTTTGATGTCACGTTTGAAACCAGGACAGCCATTAAGGCTTAGGCGCTGGCTGATTTTATGCAGGAAATGACCGGTTCTCCCGATGGCAAGCAAGAATGGAAAATCTTCACGGATGGCTCTATTGGAAATCAGAGCTGTGGGGCAGGAATAATTTTGATTGACCCAACATGTGTAGCCACTGAGTATGCCATACGCCTGAACTACGCTCTATCCAATAACACAGCCGAGTATGAGGCTCTCCTGAGAGGGGTTCAGATGGCAAGGGATTTAGGGGCAGAGCAGGTATGTGCAAGGGTAGATTCCTAGTTGGTCTGCAAGCAAATAAGCGGGGGTTTTGAAACTAGGGAAGAAAGTATGCAAAAGTACCTAGCTCGGTTTAAGGATTTGGCTAAGGAGATGAAAGTTCTGTCGGTCCTGCAAATCCCCAGGGAAGAAAACGGGAGGGTAGATTATTTGGCTAAGATAGCCAGCTCGGCCGTAGATTTTCAGGAAAGGAAAATTACACTATTAAGAGCGGATACGGAATTTGGCACAGAACAGGTCTGTTCAGTAAACGAAAAAGAGGATTGGCGTTATCCTATCGGCGCGTATCTGGAAAAAGGAGTACTGCCAGAAGACAAGAGAGAATTGGTGAAGGTCAAAACCAGGGCAGCCCGTTTTTGCTTGATTAAGGGAGAGCTATTTCGGAGAGGGTTTGGGCAGCCCCTCTTGAGATGCCTAAGCCGAGAACAAGGAACTCATGTTCTCAGGGAAGTCCACGAGGGATGTTGTGGCAACCATATGGGTGAAAGAGCCCTCTCCAGCAAGATCTTGCGTGCAGGATATTTCTGGCAACAATTGAGAAAAGAAGCAGAGGATTTTGTGCGTACTTGCGAAAAGTGTCAGAAAAATTCGTCCTTAATACACAAGCCTGCGGAAGAGCTCATGAAGATGAGCTCTCCCTGTCCTTTCTCCAAATGGGGAATCGACTTGGTTGGTCCTTTCCCCATGGCACCTGCCCAAAAGAAGTTCTTAATAGTAGCTATTGATTATTTTAGTAAATGGGTGGAGGCCGAGGCTTTGGCAAAGATCACAGAAGATGCGGTGATGAAGTTTTTATGGAAAAACATTGTGTGCAGATTTGGCATTCCTTGAATTCTGGTCTCGGATAATGGCACCCAGTTCATGGGTGCCAAAATCAAAACCTGGTGTGTGAAAACGAAAATTGATAAGCATTTCACGTCTGTCTACCATCCTCAAGCCAACGGTCAAGTTGAAGTGACCAACCGCATACTGGTACAGGGGATCAAGACACGTCTCGAAAAGCCGGAGGTAGATGGGTCGACGAGCTCAGTTCAACCCTGTGGGCATACAGAACTAATCCTAAGGAGAGCACAGGGGAAATGCCATTTAGCCTAGTTTACGGTACGGATGCTGTGGTCCCTGCCGAGATTAGTATGGAAACTCATCGAGTCCAGAACTTCATTGAAGAACAAAACGAGTTGTTAATTAAGGATGCTCTGGACTTGGTAGAGGAGAAAAGGGACAGAGCTGCTGTCAGAATGGCGCACATCAAGGGTAGAATAAAAGCAACATATGATAAGTCCGTGATCAAGAAGCACTTCCAGGTTGGAGATCTTGTTTTAAAAAGAGCTGATTTGGGAAAAGCAAGAGGAAAGCTAGATGTCGCGTGGCAGGGACCACTTCGAGTCACCCAAGTCTTAGCGGGTGGCGCTTATAAGTTGGGAGAGCTGAATGGAGCTTAAATTCCCCGTGCATGGAACATTGCAAACTTAAAGAAATTTTATGTATAAATGTAAATTTATAAATGTTTTATTAAATGATAATGTAGGTCTACTCCCGTTTTGCCACAATTTAAAAGGCATCTTCATTAAGCCAGGATTGTCTAAGGGCGGATGCCCCAATTTCCGGATCTGATTTTCAGTTTAAGCCAGGATTGGCTAAGGGCGGATGCCTCAATTTCCTGACCTGATTGTCAGTTTAAATATTCTTACTTGTCTAAACAGGTACGCCAGGGCTGGTTAAGTATGCAGACTCGTGTTAATACCTGACCCAATTGTCAGCCCAAAGCTCGTGAAACGCTTTCTTTGGTTGATCAGCCTTATGCAAGACCTGACTAAAGGCGGAGGCCTTAGAAAGTAAGTCTAATGAACCAGGATTGGCTAGCCATTGAAAAACACAATCCGCATGATTTGAACAAAAGAATCGATTGAAAAGGAAAATTTTTAAGCCCTTATATTTATCATGGCATTCTGGCAAATGAGAAATTGCATACGACAGGTAAGAAACCAAGATTGGTTGCCATTAAAAAACCTTACTTTTTATAACTAGAGGAGCATAAATTCAAACTAATATTACGTCAAGAAAATATTTCATTCATTAAGTTCTGGAAAAAACAAAAAGCAGACTGCACACACCTTCTATGAAGGTGGGCGGTTTTGATTACAGAATGCAGGAAATAAAAAGAGACAAAGACAGTGTTCATCCATGGGGAGCCCTCCGATCCGAAGCCAGAGCTCGGCGAACTCGCCATAACTCACGCTCTGTCTCATGAAAATGCTGGCGGTACTTGTTGGCACGCTCGGAAAGAGCATGTGCCTCGCCGGCAGTAATGGTCAGATGGGCCACCGACTCCATCAGATCAGCTTTCTCTTCCTGTAGCTGGCGATTGACTTGACGGAGCTCAACCCACTCTCTTTTGTAGTGGCGTTTTTTCTGTCTCTTCCTCTCCAAAAGACAGTAAAGATAGCCAATCTTTTCTTTAAGCGTGGTTAGTCGGTCGGAAAGCTTGAAATCTTCGACGACCAAGGAAATGTTTTTGCGCTTCATTATGTGAAGTTCTTCGAGAAGAGGGGAGGAAGCCATTTCAGATGATTGAAGAAAATGATTCATACATGTATATATAACGGATATCAAGCACGCGTTGGAGAATAAAATAGTACTAGGGTTTCAGGAAAATAAGGAAACCCTAGAATAACAAATGTTGCTACAAGACAAAATATCATTATTATAAAAACAGAAATTGTTCAGAACAAGCTGACAAACAAATTAAGACAGGTCAGCCACACAGGCTAGCATACAGATCTGTCAATAAGATAAACATTACAAAGGCCTGGAAGGACAAAACATCCTGAACTACGCCCCATAATCCGCTACCGCCAGCTCTTCCTCGACCGGGTCCTCAGCTCGGGATACTTCACCAAAGTCCTTTTCAAACTGAGCAGCACCTTGTAGTTCTCCCAAATTGGCGAAGGTTGGAGACTTTACAACTGATGCCGCCACTATGGCCAACGACTGTTCTAGTGGAGGAGAAGAGCTGGAGGAGGAAGAACAAAACACCTGGCGTACATGGTTGGAAAAAGTTGCGGCATCTGCCTGGTGTAGATGGTCATCCTCAACGACGTGGTAGAAGCCTGTGGGTTCAGGAGGGGTCTCAAGAGGGACAGAGCGGTCGAAGGGAAGGGAAGGATTTTTGCTTACCCACTTAGCCTGAGCATCCAGACCAAGATTATATTATACCTCGGCCTCAGGGACTAAGATGTCGTACAGCTCGATCGATCCCAGGAAGGCTCGGCAAGTGGTTTCCCTGGTTAATTGTATCAGGCATAATCCTTCCTCTGAGTTGAGGAATTCCAGTCGACCCTCCGCTCGCCTCTCTGTACGGCCTCTGTTTTCCCCATCAACTTCACCCTGGGCCCGAGCTTGCCGGACCTTATCTTTGAGCTCTTGCTCTCGAATAAGAGCCAGAGCTCGTTGCTTGCCCTCTGATTCCTTGGCGTCATGAAGCTCTGATCGCGCCTTCGCTAGCTCGGCCTTCAATAGCTCTACCTCCACCTCAGAAGCTTGCAGCTTAGCCTTCGCCTCTTGAGTAGATGCGTGACTCTCTCGGGCCCTGGAGACTAGGCATTTCGCCTTCTCTTTCAGGGCTTCGTGCTTCTTGATCAGGTCAGCCTGAAGGATAGGGCCTCTGGCCCGAGCCAGCAAAGATTCCCTCCATACCACAGCCTGGAATGGGAAAAAGATGAGTGGGAAACTTGTGGAGACTAAAGACATAACAAATAAGGAAGTTCTTACCTGCTCCTCTGCCATACAGTAAGATTCGATCACCTCAGGATCGAACATTTTATCCACAGTGCGACGGTCAGCAGTAGGAGCTAGCCCCATCATGAACTGTGTCGCCACCTCCCCAGGGCAATTCAAAATAGACCTGAAAAAGAGGGACTGATTGGGATGTGGGGGCACTAGTGGAGTAGCCTCCGGGACAGATCTGGTCTCAGTGCGCCGGCGCTTCCGGGTTTGTAATTGCTGCTCGTCCCCAGAGCTCATCTCTGTCGGGTTGGTCGATGCCCGGGCGGCAGACTCAAGCAAGATACCCCTGACCTTTTTGGGGATTTACCGTGCTGCCAACGGAGGTATCGACTCCACTCGTGGAGCCCTGGCTTTCGCCGTAGGCTGGTTGACGGGGCGAGTAGCTGTGGTTGCTTCCGTGGGGGGAGAAGCAGAAGCTCTGGCAGCTTCACCTAAAGGGCTTTTCTGGCCGCCACCCGCTGTCTTCTTCATCTTCGCAGCCATGCGTGCTTGCATCATCCCTACTGGAAGGAAGAAAATGAGAGAGAATAGGGTATGAGATAATGAGCAATAATGATAAAAAAAAAAAAAAAAAAAAAAAAAAAAAAAAAAAAGGAAAAGAGAGAGGGGGGTGTGGGGTCAAGCCTGGAAATATACCAATATCGGAAGGCAGAGGCCCATTCTCTTGTTGGGTATTAAAAAAATTCAAAAGGTCGGATTTAAGGACCTGGGTTAAGTCAAGAATGTTTTGATTAAGGATATCAATTTTCCTGACTATCTGTGGGGGTCTGTCACGAGAAAGAGGTGCTTGTGGGGGTAGGAGGCCAATAGAAGTGGTGGAGAAGCCCCAACTTCCTGAGCACTGGACGAAGAAGAATTTTTTCTTCCAAGCCTTGTGAGAAGTAGGAAGACAAGTAAGGAAGTGAACGTCAGATCTGGCAGATAGATAGAAGCCAGAAGAACTCTTGGCTTGGAACAAGGAATAAAAGAGCTGGGCCGTGGGGGTAATCCCGGAATATTGGGCTGTTAAGTGAAAGCCGGCCATGACCCGGAAGGCGTTGGGCAAAAATTGATGTACTGGAATTTGGTACATTTAGGAGACGGCTAGGATAAAGGGGTGAACCGGTAAACCGAGGCCGGCGTGGAATTGATCCACATAGAAAGTCAGGTGGTGGAGAGGAGGCGATGAGGCCCTCTCGTCAGGCACCGGACTGGTAAAAACAAACTCCTAGGAGATATGGAAGGTGGCGCGTATATCTCTAAGAGTCTGGTTACTCACTATGGATATTATATTATCATGAGGAAGGTAAGGGATAGCCAGCGGAACCTCCACCGGAGGAGCCGGCGGAGGCGAATCTAAAAGTGACAAATCCATGAAGGAGGTGGGATTTGTCGGATGCTCCGACGAGCCCTCCATTGCGGAATTAGAACGGGGAGAAGAGGACATAATATAAAAGGGTATAAGGAAGCAGGGGAAGTACCTGTTCTATGAAGATGATCTGGGAAACTAGACGAGAAGGAAATCGAGTCGGAAAGATTTTGCCGGAGGTGCTAGAGAGAAAAAAAGAAGAGAGAGAAAAAATTTAAAAGTTGCTATGAAGGCAAATCGCAAAAAGTGAGGAAATAGGAAGGCCAGCGGGAATAAAAGGCAAAGCGGATAAAATTCAAAAAACGAAAATCGAGGAAAATGGGATTTGATGGGATCCTCACATTTAATGCAAACAGATGGACAGTACCCTGGATGATGAGATGGAACGCCAGTCGTCCTAGGGTAGGTCATGCGCCACTGACTTGTCCGTACTTGGAGAGGCGTGAGGGAAGGGTAAACGTTTGGAAATATGGACCGACACCACTAAAGCCAATGATTAGGCCTAATCGCCAGGCGAATTTCTTGGGATCCACACTGGTACGAGAAACAATAAAGGATGGGTCCACGTTTGCCCTTGGAAAGCTCTGAAAATTATAAAGCTCTACCCCAACTATTTCTGGGGGAGGAGTTGATGTGGCGTAAATAATCAGACCTGGATATGGGTAGATCTGATTCAGGGTTACCGATAGAGAAACTGGGGAGCATAGTCAGACCTGGATTGTGGTAACTGGTAGCTCTCTAACTAGCTTACCCCTAGATAAAGGTCTGGTATTTGCTTCTGGAAGAGATCAGGAAAAGCTTGATTTGGGCTGAGTCCCTGATGGAACAATCGCCAGAAGGCCAGTCTAAAATATGGCTGGTCTCCAGACCATTCCTGAGGGGACAAGTGGGATACTCTCAGAATATAGGGTTAAACCAGGACAGACTCCTTGAGCTGGGAGATAAATGTAAGGGAAGAGCAGGATTAAGGAAGACCTGATTCCTTAAATCCCTGGGAGGAGACAAGTGGGACCACTTGTCAGAATTGGTTACGCAAACGGCCCCTGATTCGCGGGTTGTGCCCCTGGGATCCCGGATGGGGTCCCCACTGGCAAAACTATAAATATCTCATCCCCAAGGCTGAGAGAAGTATGTCATTCTTGTGTGCATTCCTTCTTTATTTCCTGAAAAACACCTCATACGCTTTCCGACTTAAGCATCGGAGAGGCTTCCACCGGAAAACCACTGGTGGTCCTTTCTAACGTGTTGTGTTGTGCAGGTCGGGAAGGTATTCCAGTTCTAGGAAGTCATATTTTGGGGTGAAACACTACACCAAGAGGCTTCGAACTTATAAAGAGAGGACAAGCAGGCCTAAGTCAAAATTATTTTGCTGGTTTCATAATGATTATGTTCGTAGTACCGAACTTGAAAACACTTCGAGGATGATATCGAGCGTCTTATTCGAGTTCGACTCATGAAAGAGTTTATTTAAGAAAAACAAAGAAACTGATCATGAGCATAAGCGTGATCCCCTAAAGATGATGAATATGGAGCAATGAAGCAAGTCTAGGAAGGAGAAAAATAAAATCAAGGACCAAGTACCCCAACCTAGAGGGGGTTGATTGAGATAAATGACGGGAGACCCAGAGGTGGGTTAATTGAGCTCGAAAGGCCCACTTGCAAGAAATTAAGCCAAGGAGGCCGTCCTTTCTAAGTGAAGATCAAAAGCGGTGATCTCATTAAGTATAGTTTGGTCCTTTTAATACGAGGGGTACTCAGGTCTCTCTTATTGATGCTGAAGTGATTACGACTTAAACAGTCGTATATGATATGCATTGAGTATTTGTTGATACAAGAAGATCATTGGATGTTCATTGATTGATTGTTTCAAACAAATGAAGTTAGAAATAGAGCTAGAGGTGATAAACACATTCATCTATGGCTTTAGCAAAGTAGAGGTCTTGTCGGTGGGACAAGTGACCTTACCTTTCACACTGGGGGATTATCTAGGAAGATAAGTAATGATGGTAAAATTCGTAGTAGTAAATACAACGTCGTCCTATACTACGATCTTAGAGTGCCCCTCGCTGAATGCTTTCCTTGTAGTGGCATCTATCTATCACATGTGCCTCAAGTTTCTATTAGAATGAGAGGTCGGAATGGTGGTAGGAGATCAGTATTAGTCATGTTCTTGTTACCAAACATCTGTGCGCGATTACATGTAATCTAATAAACGAAAAGTGACCTCCTAGATGAAGATTTGGTGGCTAAGAAAGTTAAGTGACTTGTGCATATTTTTGTGTATTTTTTTGTGTATTTTCCTGTCTCATTTTGCATGTTTTTGTCGAGTGTTTGTCATAGTTCTAGTCTTATTTGCTTATTTTTTGCCTTTGTAGTTCTTTTAATCTTTTTTGTTACTTTTCATATTTTTAACTCATTTTTAGGGGTCTTATTTTATTTAGGTCAAATATGATCAATACAGGCCCAGGCCTAGATTAGACGACAAGCTACGCCTGTTTATATTAATAACTCTAGTTGACGGGTCAATGTTGCAAGATTCGGAAGGACACGTCATCAAACTCAATCGAGCACTTAGTTTACATAATGAAAATATAAAGGAAGATTAAACCCTTGAAGCGTATGGATCTTTCAATCGTCTTGCTTCGTGTAGTTTCTTCTCCAAATTCCCCCCCAGCCTCTCTCAATCTTACAACTTTCTACTATCTAAGGTGGATGATACTCTATGTTGGTTTGTGATATTTCTTGACAACTTATGGGGCCCAATCCATAGTTTAAATACAAATCTCCACCACTAACTCAAAATTAGAGACATTTCGTAATGTTTCAAACCCATTAGCAACCCCCCTATCGACTGCTAAAAGGGTCGCTAATGGTCTTTGTGAAAACAAAATGCAGTGGCAGTCCAAGTATTAATCGCTACTCTGGTCGCAAATCATTGCCATAAAATTTATGTGCATTAATGACCTCACTATCAACCACTAATGGTGTCGATAGTGAGTCTCTAGGTTTCATTAACTCGTGGGCTAATGTGCTGACTCTGATTATGTGCCAGTGGATTCTTCTTTCCCTTAGCCTTGGTCCATCTCCCTATTATTATCATCCCTGTGCTCTTTTTGAGCCAAATATGCTCCAAAAACCCTATAAAATATCAAAAACATACCGAACACTTAATAACGTTCAAGTAATATAAAAAGAAGTTAAAAGACGTTATATATTTACAATCAGGAGATGAAACCTAACCAAATAGGTCCCAATATGTACGTAAAAATTGTGATTATCAGGTTTTAGTTATGGTTTAGGGATCAATTAGGGTTTATGATTTAATTTAGTGTTTAGGGTTCAATTAAGGTTTAGGTTTGATTAGGGTTTAATTTCTAATTTAGAGTTTAGGGGACAATGACTCAATTAGTTCAATTATGTAATTATTATACAACTGAAGGGTTCGTTATATAATTTGAGTTTAATTAGGGGTACAAGGTTCAATTAGTTATACATGAAAGTTAAGGTTAATTAGTTATTAGTGTTCAATTAAGGGTTAGTTATATAATAAGGAAAGAACTTAGGGGTTTGTTATATAATTATATGTTTAATTAGGGGTTTAGGGTCAACTAGGTATAATTGAATTTAATTAGGGTTGATCAGATAATTAATGTTCAATCAGGGTTAATTGTATAATTAGGAAATAATTAGGGGGTTTGTTATATAATTATATGTTTAATTAAGGGTTTAGGGTTCAGTTAGGTATAATTAAATTAAAGTAATGTTAAGTAGGTAATTATTTTTCAACTAGGGGTTTTATACATATAAGATTGAATTAGGTAACTTATTATATAGTTATATAATTAGGATTGAATTATTTTCTGTTTATGAATTATTGTGGATGTATTGATGTGTTGATTGGTTGTTGGTGTTGAAATTGGTCAGTGTTGGTTTTGTGATTGTTTGGTATGGTATATGGTGATGTCAGGGTTTGGTGACATGGTGTGCGGCACCAGCCGGGAGTTTTGTCCCTCTAATAACGGGTTTTAAAATTTTAAAAACTTGTGACTTAATGTGTTAATTGGTTGTTGTTGTAGTATATGGTGATGTTGGGGGTTGATGACGTGGTTTACAGTGAAGCACTAAGGTTTTGTCCCCCCAATAACGGATTTTAAAATTTTAAAAACTTGTGGTTTTCAAATATGTTTATTGGTTGGTGGTGTGGTATATGGTGACGTTGGGGGTTGATGACGTGGTATATGGCGTCGGCCGAGAGGTTTTATCCCACCATTAACTAATTTTAGATTTTTAAAACTTGTGATTTTTGAATGTGTTGATTGGTTGTTGATGTGGTATATGGTGATGTCGGGAGTTGAGTACGTGGTGTATGGTGCCAACCAATGGTTTTGTGTCTCCAATAATCCATTTAATTTTTTGTATTCTTTTATCAGTGATGTTCTCTCAAATACTTTAGACCCATTTAGTATTTAATATCAAATAGAGAGTTTAATATTAAATCCCCAAGTATCTACTTATTTGGAGTTTCACAATATGATTGTAATATGGCTATCTTACGTATTTTGTTATTTTTAAATTTTGGTTTTTATATCTCTCTTTCATTCTCGGGTGCATTGCAATATATGTGTACTTAGAGAACTAAGGGGAGATGCTGCTGAAATATGTCATGTTACTGAATGTCACATTTTCGAATGGGATATGCCCCTTACTAATAATCAATAATTATGTATATAGACACCTTCATTGGCTCCATTAATAATAATTCAATTACTAAAATAACAATCAAAAGATTATATTATGAGTTCCGATTGTAGTTGATATATGAGCGGTTAATGGCTTACTATCCCCACAATTCATGGATGGGGTTTAGAGTCTTGTTGAATTTGCTCAAGCACATTCTACACATAAGGTTTGAGAGATGTTGAAATGTCATTTTAATCAAAATTGATATAGGAGTCGTAGGTTCATTATTGGGGTACCAACTAGTTAGATACATATTCAAACCGAATTACTACATCTGAAGTTACCACGGTAAAAGACATCTAGACACCACTCATCACCATTACGATTTTCACGGTGGAGGAACCTCTTATTTTGCTCTAGAAAAAGCATCAAATGCGTACATCAACATGGTACAAGATGCAGCCGGTCTTGATTAATTATGGTCGTCGCTATAGTAGAGCTACTGAACCCTGAGGACCAAAAGTTCTAATATGTTGAAGAGATGCCAAGACTCGAGACAGCTCAGGCAAGGCGAGTTGGGACGAGCCGAACCTGTGCTTTGCGCCGTAAAAGGGAAAAGGGTCAGGAAAAGACAAATTGAGCTGAATTTATGTAAATAGTTCGAAAAGGATTGCCCGAACCTGATCTCAATTCCTGGACAAGGTTTTATCGTGTTCAGGTCAGGAATGCGTAGAAGTTTGTGACTAGGCTCGAGTAGCTCTGGTCGTCCAAAAGGGACAACCTGCTCGGATCGTTTGAATAACATTACGAGATTCGCGGGCCTATTTCTGGGATCTCGGAAAGGCCCCTAACTAACTTAGGTTATAAATATCCCGGTCAAGAGAGACAGAGGTATGACATTCCTTTTACGCTTATTTCTACTTATACGCATAAAGTGTTTAACTGACTTAAGTATCAGAGAGGATTCCACCGGGATTTCTCCGATAATCCTTTCTAACATGTTTTCGTGAACAGGTCAAGCAGTCCAGTAAAGGAGAGCCGGTTGGTCTTCAAGTCATCATTTTCCAAGCGAAACAAGCAGATTAAAGATATATATATTGATGTCGTTCTTATACTTTGCTCTGATTTTATTTAATTATTATTTGTATTTATGTTGTAGGGCAGGCAAGATGGATGAATTTTTGAATCTATTTAAATAAATTATAAAAACTGATCTCATAATATAAAAACGATTCGACACGAATAATTGTTTAATCCCACAACTTTCCCTATTTTTTAAAATTTCAAAATAAAACATATTGGAGCGGTCCATGTATACCTCAGATGTAGTCATTTGAAATCTTTCACACACCATCATCTTTTCAAATCCATTTCTTTCAATTTAAATGCACCTAAAGACTTTTACTTCATGGGGCAAATCATCCAATTAATTATTAAGTCTCATGATGAATTTGTAAACTGGTCCGTAAATTTTAATCATTTGGAACAAAGACTCCTATGTAGGGATTTACCAAGAGCAATCCATCACTGAAATTCCAAGACCAACTACAAATTTTCTACACAAAGAAAATAAATCAAAAATAAATAAAAATCAAAGCCTTGTCAGTTGTCAAAGTAAAAAGGTGAAAATTAAAATAACTAAACTAAAAAAAAAAGAAAAGAAAAGAATAAATAAATAGCTAAACTGGTTTACTTGTGGACTAGTGGTGTTTCTTTGCTTTCCAACAATTTCCAGAGTTTATAAATATATTTGTTTATTAATTCTACAAGAAAGAACGTCTTGTCATCCCAACCCAACCCAAAGAAATATCACAGTGCCACTGTGCTGATCATTCCGGCCAAACGCCACCCTTCAAAACACCCACACACCGGCCATGTGAATTATCTGCACCACCACCGTCAATGATTTTATTTAAGCTTTCATTTTCTTACACTATAGCCCCATATTTTCCTTTAAGATGCAAAAACTCTGCTACTTTTGCAACTTCACTATTCCAAACTGAACCAGATATCAAAAGCTTCCAATCTCACTATGTCATGTAAAATAAAAAAATAAAAAAGGGAGATCCTTTTGCTTGTTTATATGACCTAGGGTTTCGTTTATTTTTCACAGCAATTTCTTGAATTCCCGAAAAAGTTTTATTTTCTCCCTTTTCTTTTTTGAGTTTCATCTAAAGAATGGAGGATTACAACCACCAGCTTGGCGAAAACACAAATTCCAGGGGTAGCAGCAGTAATTTCTTATACGGGCCGGGCCCGATCCTCGCATCCGGCTACGGAAGAACAAGCAGTGGGCTGCCGATGAGTAGCAGTGGCTTTCATCTTCATCAATCCGGCGGCGACGGTTATCAGTCGGAGCAAGGCCCGATTGTGAAAACCGAAGCTGGAAGCACTTCGCAGAATAACAACGGCGGCCCGAGGTTTCACTATCACCCTCCTCCCGTGATAAGAGGCTATTTTCAAGGTCATCACAGAGAAAACGAGAACCATGGAGAAGTTGATGCTATCAAGGCTAAAATTATTGCGCATCCTCACTATTCCAATCTTTTGGAGGCTTACATGGATTGTCAAAAGGTTATTTCTCAATAAAGCAAGCATATATCATTATATTACTTTTTTTTTTTTTTTGTTTATGAATAAAATAAACGGGTAGTAGGGTCTGTTTCAAACTCCCCTCCCCGCAGTTTATTTTTAGTGTACTATATTTCTCATGACTTGTAAAGGTCGGAGCTCCGCCGGAGGTGGTGGCGCGGCTGGCGGAGGTCCGGCAAGACTTCGAGGCCAGGCAGAGAGCTGCGGCGGCGAGAGATGATTCGAAAGACCCAGAACTCGATCAGTTCATGGTATTTATTTACACACACCGATTTGTAAAATATTATTGGGTCGATCTAATATAATTGTGATGTCTAAATAAAAATCCCAGGAAGCTTACTACGATATGCTGGTGAAGTATCGGGAGGAGCTGACGAGGCCCTTACAAGAAGCCATGGAGTTCATGCGACGAATCGAAACGCAGCTCAATATGCTTACAAATGGTCCTGTCCGGATCTTCAACTCTGGTACTAATATTTTATATTTCCCATTTTAATTCTTGTGTATTAAATTATATTAATTATTTTATTTTATATATATATATAGAGAGAGAGAGCAAATGTCTCATGGGCATTGCCGATCTTGGAAAGAACAAGCAGAAGAATAATAATTGCCTGTTTGTTTTAAAGTCCCAAATAATCCTACTTCTTTTTTCTTTTTTAGTCTCAGTGACTGATGAATGAGGCCAAGATTAATTAAGTATTCCTTTGCACAGTGTGAAAAAAAAAAAGAAAAAAAGAAAAAAAGAAAAGAAACTGATAGTTGACACAGTCCTCCACCATCCATCCAAATTGGGTCTCTGCAACAGATTTACAGAACCTTCATTGTGTATTTGCCTGGTTTGCTTATTTCCCAGTGAACAGAAGTTTGACTGATATATGCCATCAATTTCCAACGCTTTTGTCACGAGTGCCTAAGCAAAAAGATAAAGAAAATAATAAGAAAACCCTAATCACGAGTGTATAGTAAAATAAAGATATGATTTGCTCATTAAAAAAATGAAAGAAAATCCACAGGGACAAGAATCTCATTATTTTCACCCTTAAACAATCATGTAATCACACGTTTGCTTCTCTAATTATAAGAGGTTTCAACAACTTTATGGAGATTTCATTTTATGTATCTTAATCTTCCTCCCTCTCTCTCTCTCTCTTCTGCATTTTGTATATATATACTTATGCATTTCCGGAGTTTTGGCTTTGAAAAAGTGATTCTCAACTTCTAGTTGGAAAAATGCTCGTATTTCTCTTACTAGAAGCTGGGAATAACGTATTTTATTATTATTATTAGTTTAATTTAATTTATTTATTTTGTAATTAAAAATTTGCAAACACACCCTTATAGTATATATATGATACACCTATTGGCTGAGTATGAGATTTTGTAATATTATGTGCATGTCTGCATAGCTGGACAGGGATAACATCAAAACCATTAATTTTGTCATTTCTTAGTTTTGTGTGGGGATAACAGTTTGCAATATCGTAGCTTTAGGCTTTGGAAAAATGAGAAACATAGGATGCTGTTCATTTCAGTGTGCTACCCCATCACCCATGTAGCCAGTAACATTTATTTATGTTTCTGCTAATATATATATATATATATATATATATATTCTTTTGTATGCTACCAGCTAATACCTTCTTCTTCTTCTTTTTTTCCCCTTCCTAGTTTCTTTATTAATTTTTTTTTTTTGTTTATTTGTGTTAATTTTCCACGATATTTGCTGTCATAAATCATTCTTTTGTGCATGGCTCCTATATTTAAATCTTTGTGGGCATGGTAATTTGACCTCCCTTTTATATCTGAGAATATATGCTTGTGGAGAAGCATTTCAATTTAGCAAAAGTCGCTGGTGCAACTGTTTGAAATTGAATAATGTTGCACCTTTTTAGTTATTAATTACTAATTGTTTAATTCTTGTTGCTAAAACATTTTACTCTTTCTTTAATAGTTTCCGTTAACCGAGAGATTTTGATTGTTGATCCTGCACTTCTGTAATTAATAGTTAATTAATATCTATTTGCACTTGAGATAAGCAGATGGTTATCTTCTAGATATGCTTTCTCGATCGATGGTGCAATGGAAAGTAATGTTTTAGGATATCTATAACTAAAATTTTGATCGAGGTTATGTTAGATTAACAATGCAAAATAAAATGGTGATCTCTAAGTCCATAATTTTTGTAGACTCGTGACATGCAAACCTTAAGATTCTTATAAACGTGTACGCGAGAATGGACATGCAAGCAGATCCATAGCCATTGTTACCAATACTGTAGAAATTAGCAAAATTTTTTTTTTTAATGGATGCTCAATTCAGACGAGAGCTGTCGATGTAACAGCATGTATGTAACTACATTCAATGTGTGAGTTGAACTTAATGTGATCATCAAGAGCACATGATGAATTTAATTTAATTTTGCTGAAGTTAAATTTGTTTCTTGTTGTGCTTTACGTACAATTAGGTAATATTTCCTCTAGTAATTGAGAACAACTGCGTTCTTTTTTTTCTTTTTTGTTTTCCTTTCATTTTTATAATTGGAGCATTAAGATTTAAAGAAAAATCCTGGTTGCTATTTTGACACTCCAACTAGGATTAATTGAGCCATCCTATTCCCAAAAATTTCGGTAGCCATTGCCTTTTCACTTGGTTTTAATTATATTGCACTAAGTATTTTTCATTCTCCAATTTGAAAGACCTATCAAGTCCTTTCCCTTTTCTTTAAAAAAAAATAAAAATTAATAAAGTTTCTTTTATAACAAAATTTATTTTCTTGCATGCATTAATTTATGCGACAATTATGCTATGGCTTTGTTATAGGCAATTTTACCAGCAGTTTGTTCAGTGACTTGTCAAAAGCATTTTATTTATTTACCTCTTTAATTCTCCGGGCTAATTTTAATATATATATGTATATTAAAAAAAAAAAAAAAAAGAGGACAAGTGCGAGGGCGTTGGTTCGTCCGAAGAAGACCAGGATAACAGCGGAGGGGAAACAGGAGTTCCGGAGATCGATCCGCGCGCAGAGGATCGAGAGCTGAAAAACCACCTGTTGAAGAAGTACAGTGGATATTTAAGTAGTCTCAAGCAAGAGCTCTCTAAGAAGAAGAAGAAAGGTAAACTGCCCAAAGACGCGCGCCAGAAACTGCTCAACTGGTGGGAATTACATTATAAGTGGCCATATCCATCGGTACGTGTTTGTAGCTCATTGAATTAGTTCCTATGCTTTATGACTTTCGGGGTTGTTTGCAAACACTTATCAGCTTTTGACTGTATAAAAAAAAAAAAACGAAGCAGCAGCAGTTTTTAGTGTTTTCAAATGACAACTCTTACTTTTAAATTTGCCTAATTTAGCTGGGTAAGTAATTGATGGGCGGTGACAAAATGGTCCTGTAAAATTAAAGGCTTGCAAAATTGTGTTGTAACTTATGATTATCAATTTTGGTCCTAACATTTGGCCACTCACGTGATTGAAATCCAATGGAATTAGGACTAAAATTGATATTCAAGCATAAGTTAGAGGATTATTTTGCAAATTTATAGGACCATTTTGCCAACGCCCATTTAGTTACAAGATTAATTTTGCAATTTTACCTGTTTTTTAACTAAGATTAAAAAAAAAAGGAGGCCAGGAGAGCTTCTGGCTTGATTATACACACAAATAAAACGATCTCGACTTATTCATTTAACATAATCATCGACTTATTTAGCTTTTAGCTTCTATTTGCATGCAGACACTACAAACTTTTGCTACGGTAAGCAGAAGGTTTTGCATACACTACCCCCTTAATACAATTCTTTTTCGGCTTAATATGCACAGGAATCAGAGAAGGTGGCACTGGCCGAATCGACTGGTTTGGACCAGAAACAGATAAATAATTGGTTCATTAACCAGAGAAAACGGCACTGGAAGCCTTCCGAAGACATGCAGTTCATGGTGATGGATGGGCTGCACCCACAGAGCGCGGCCCTTTACATGGAAGGTCATTATATGGGAGAGGGCCCTTATCGGCTAGGCCCGTGATGCATGGCCCGGGATATGGAGTCATCGATATGGGCCTGTGATGGCGCGCACGAGCAGCTGCTTCGGCCACTGGTCACGTAGTTCCAATTAGAGAAATTTGGTATGTTTTGTAATTTTTATGTTTTTCATAAGCTATTTATTTGCGTATGGACAATCTATAGTTGATTTTGCTGCTGCACTTGATTAACTTGTGTGCTTTTGTTCATACTTTGAAAAATCTATTTGTGTATTATTACTTTGTTTGGTGTCATAATTAGATGCCTCTTACATCCCTCATGTTCTTTCATACCAGTTCTTACATACATTTTTTTTTTCCTTAAAAAAGTTTAACAGGCGTTTGATGATATTACGCAGTCTAGACGTGCAGCCTAGGCTTGATTTTGTGTTGTTCATGTAACTACACGATCCAAATTGTATTAAATATTTGTTAAACAGTAAGGAAATATTCATCACATGACTCACTACTAAAATTAAAATTTTCGATTGATTCACTTATTTTGCCTGTTGATTTATTCTATCATTTAACAAACACCATATGTTCCATTGTCATTAAAGTACTACAATTATACTATTATGCACATTCATTATTCATAGGACTTGAAATTCATATATATTCACAAGAATGTCAAATATATATTAGGGAGCATTAGCCGGTACGTGCAGATTCATTGTCAACAAATTAATCAACTCCTGGTCCATGTTTATTCGCACTTGATATAAATTCACGAGACTGTAAAATATAAACTAGGGGGTATGTGTAGATTCATTGTTTCAACATATAAATTAACTTGTAGTCCATGTTACAATATACCCCAAATTTTAGTTGAGACACTTTTTAACCGATTTGGCATAATCATCTCGACCTGAGGAGCCTAATGCAGAATTGACAAAAACCGACATGGATTTTCCATGTAATATAGTGTGGCATAACTGCCCTATATCTTTGTTGCAATAAGTTTCAAACAAAGGAGAACCAAGGTAAAGTTTTTTTTGATAATTTATCGACCCCGAGATATTAATTAGCTTTGCGGCCGTATGTTAGGGTCAAGACGAAGTCCTTAGCCGAGCAACCTACGAATGCCCTTTTTGTTTCAGAGGGTGTCGTTTTGTGCAGCCACAAATCCAACAATTTGCACACCTGCAAATTAGGGCGCAGTTGGCGCCCTTGCAGACTAATATCCACCTGAAAAATGTGATTAAATTGATTAAGTAGTTATTTAGTTGCTAGAAAAATTGTGAAAATATCTACAGATATTGCAGGGGAATATCATTTGTGTTGAAAATTAAAAAAATATATGTTGTGGTGTAATAGATGGAAAACACACCTCATTTTCACTGCTCAAATTAAGCTTTTGCACGAGGTACTTCTTGATAGAGGATACAGTGATATTTCCATCCCTGTGAAGAATACATAAAATCAACAAGGTTTAATTTTCATAAGAATTGCACAAAATTGTATGTGTGTATATATTTAGTGGTGGTTATTTTAGAATAACCGTTTCACAAGAATTGCACAAAATTGAACTATAATGGGTAGCCAGACCAATTTTACATTGCAAGTAGGTCCACAAAATCAGGTTAGTCGTATATATAGTACATTATCACAATTAATTTCATATTTTATGTATATATAACAATCGTCACTCTTTAGGTATTTAGAAATCAGGATAATTTTTAAGATTGATAAAAGAACAAGAGTAAATTAACCAATGTAAAACTTACCTCACTCTCAAGTATCTGGAAGGTATTTGCTCCAAAGGCGCCTTGCTTTTCCTAAAGCAATTTAAACAATATATAAGCTCAAAAGTTTTTCAACCTTTTGCAATCTCTTAAAAGAAAAAAAAGTGATTCTCGGCTTTTGGGTAGAAAAAAAAAACTGAGAATCATTTTTTGTCAGACAAATACATATTGATTGTATGGGAAGTATTGTTCTCACTGCTTATCAGAAGCAACTAAAGCAAACCAAAACGCCGCGACTTTTTGGTCGCGATTAACGTTTTTGTCATCGATTGTGAACGGACTCCTGGATCCCGCAGAGGCAATGACATTGGCGCCATAATATTTTGCACCTAAATATTGCCCTTGGGCTTGCTCCAAAGAATGTGAGTTGGTGCACAATATAGCTGCATTTTCACTTCCCATTGGAGGCCCAAATAAATCACTCATTTTTCCAAGAGATTTTCCTCTCGCGTGCTCAAAAGTACTTTCCGGTATCTTTAAGTTGACAGATGATCCCTCGGCAAGATATTTCTGCAATATTGATAGGTGAAGAAGGAATAGCCAAAAAACAAAAAACAATGACCTTATCTTATAAGGGTTTTATTTATTTTTAGTATGTTGAACTGCTAGATGATTTAGTTCCCTAAATAGTCATTTTTGAATTTTGGTTCAATTTCTTTAAAAACTCAGACATTTAATCCGATTATAATCAAATTGTGCAATTTGACCTTTTTTTTTTTTTGCGCAATAAATGACATGTGAAACCATCGAAAGAAATCGACGTGTAAGATTTGGGATTTCAATGTTCATTTTCAAATTTACGCCGAATTGCCCAAGATTTTTGACATGCATAGTGTGTGTACCTCATCGGTCATCGTATGCGATTTCCGATAATATTGCGCCATTTCAGCAGAATTCGGAGTAAATGTCCAAATATGAAAAAATATTTAAAAGTGGCTACTTGTCAAAGTAGTCCTAGTTACCCTACAAAAGAAAATTATATATTTTCCCTCTTAAATACTTTTGTGCAATAATTGTGTAAAAGACTTATCTACCTGCTTTTCGTTCCTCGAAAGGGTACGAGTAAACGGCATTTCTGTATGATCATCATCATCATGATCATCTTTGTAGGTTATTACAGGTTCATCGGATGATTCATGTTCTGAAACTTCAGAGTACCTGTTGTTTTCTTGCACAAAGGAACATTCTTTATATGCTTTCTGTTTCGCACTAAAGTTTTTCATTGTGCTTTGCCAAGAAGATTCCACCCTGTAAGATTTCAAGGTAAAGTTAATATCATCTAAATTTTCAACATGCAATTAATGAAAATACTAGAATAGTATAGCAGCACATACAATTTTAGTCACGTACGTATAATGGAGTGATATTATTGATTTAGTGTTTTGCACAATGTTCTGGTGTCATAAATTCTGATTTTGTGCTATTTTGGTCAAGATAGAGCGAAATATTGATGTATACCCATTCAAGACTAATATTGTAATAAACAATTAAAACTTATTAAACCAAATTTGTACAAAAATTAAAACTACTTGACCAAAACGGCTACACAGGTTTAACTTTAGGAAACGAATATATCCATCCCAAGATTTTATTTGTTCACTTATTAAAAAATAAATTCATAAAAATGTCCAAACTGACCCTCAAATCTTACACTCCATAACTATACTGCATCTTCTTCAATCATCCACCACTACCACTATCCCGGCCATTGCCATCTCCATCTCTGTCGCCACCGCCACCTCCTGCTGCCGCCAACCAATATATACCTCTTGGAATGATGAAGTGTCCATTTATAGGCCTCGTTTTCCCTATCCTGAACCGGGTCCAGCAAATCCTTGTCGTGAAACGAGATACAACTCGAGATTTGAATTTTCCCGATCACCTCCCGATACTCGGACGACACCGTTTCGTCCAATTTGGGCAGGTAGAGAAACATAGACAACGCCATGGCGGTGGACGAAAAGAAAACCTAAGAAGGGAATTTAGACGCAGTCTAGAAACCGTCGGTGCCAAGAGGTCGACGACGAGCTTCCTAGCGCCGTTCAGGGACGGATGGCGTCGTATAGCGACTGCAGGGAGCGGGTGATGGTGAGCGAGATGTGCGTCTCGATCTTGACATCCGTCGGCAGATCATCGGAGTTGACTAGCGGCAAGAGGACGTAGTCGAAGGCAGAGGGGCGGCAGAGAGGGGCCGTTGGTGGGGACGATAAGGGTGGAGGTGAAGGTGGTGGCGGAAAGGGGTAGTGATAGAGGGTTGAAAAAGATGAAGTTAGGTGTTTAAAGTTTGAAGGTAATTTTAATATTTTAATTAAAAAAAAATTAATGGGGTGAACTAATTAAAAAAAATCAGATGCGTATATTCGCTTCCTTACCTTTATATGGAACCAAAATTGCAACTAAGCCAACTCTCCATGTCGAATATATTTTTTTTATTTAGGAGTATATATAATTTGTATAGCAAAATCATACCGCAAGTAGAAAAAAAAACAAGTTAATGGATCACATGTACCTGAGTTTCTGAAGTGGAGCACAGCCAAGATCCACGTTACATACGGGACAACTACGTAACCCCTCTTCAGTAATCCTTTTCGTTATGCAATTAAGACAAACTGTTTCAGAAGTACCCAAAGCAAAATAATGATTAGTAATTAATAAGAATATTCTCCTTAAAAGATATTGCAAGAAAAACAACATTATAATAATTCATGAGAAAATTTAAATTCTGTAAGTGCCAATGTTATTGTTATGCTAAGGTTTTCTCCATGATATGTATCAATAACAATTATATGCAATTTTATAAATAATTGACCTTTTTTTTTTTTTTTTTAATAACAATTGGGCTAAAACTTAATTCTAACTATCCCATAGTTGTACAGAATATTAAAACAAAAATAGAATTAACCGAAAATAACGTATACAAACTTAGCCTGTATGTCCTGTTTAACCCGGCCCTCATTAAAAAGTGCAAAAATAGATAATCGGACCAATAAAAATAGATCCGTTGCTATAGAAATATGTCAATCTAAGATGAACAAACATCAATTAAACAAAGAACCGTGGAATTGTTAAATCTTGATTTTTAATACACATAGAATTAAACAAAGAGGCTAGAGAAAAAAAAAAGGAAAAAAGGAAAAATCAAACAAATAGAAATTAATTAAGCAAATGACTCACATTGGTGGCAACAACCTTGAATGGTTGTAACTTGTCTGAAAAAATTCCGACAAATTGGGCATGTCGAAGATCTATTGATATTCTTTTGCCTCGATGCAAAATCCATAGCAACCCCTAAAACTCTTCCTTGGGAGTGTTTGTTTCGAGTGCTATTATTACTTGTGTGCTGATGTTTGTGTATACACACGTATAGATAAATGGATTAATTGCAAAAAGCATAGATTATCTTTTGAAATTACATATACCTCCTTATTTTATACAAACACCAAGGGTTTGTATTTAGTAACAATACATCCCACTTGAGGATGCCAATAGAGACAAATTTGAGGAGGGTACGTAACTTTGGGATATCAATTAGATTTTTTTGGTTATAATTTGACTGAACTTCAAGGGTAATTTTGTAATTAATTGGCATATAACTTGAAATTGATGTTGGCAACTGCATGTGTAATGTGTGTACATGATACTATTAATTATATTGCAGAAAGAACATTTGGGAGAAGTGAAATAAATACACAATAAATTGAGCATATTTGTAATCTATAAAAGGAGAAAAAAGAAGTAATTATATTATGACAAATACTTTCTTTCACTCGTAGTATATATTTTCTGTGGCCAACGAAACTGTGAAAAGTGATTGAGTGACAACATAAATTGTACAAAGGAAATAAGGAAAGTTAATTTAATTACAAATCTCTGTTTTTTCCAAATTCTTTTCTTCTAAAGGAATTACACATCTCTGTTCAAAGCTGTCATTACAGATTATATTGGCACCAAAATCGCATATATTTATATTAGGAAAATTATTTGTAGGAATTTCATAAGTACAAGGATAATCAGATTTAGATAATCTTTGAACCTTCAACATTTACTATATTTTGTGTATGTCAGTTTATTTGTTACGGGGTAGTAACAACAGAAGAATTTGCTCAATTGTATGAGCGATTTAGTTTGTAAATACACAAAAAGAGAATTGAGCAAACAAAGAAGTAACTGAGACAATGTGATACTTACTAAATGCAAATGAAATGGATATAAATGTGTGAATATTTCTTAATTTGGAGACATATCGAGTCTTTTAATGTATCGTGTTAATTTTCACTAGGTTTTATTGCAAATTCGGTCGTGTAGTATAGGCATATTAATTTATGCAACTATTATATATATATAGTAATTTTGGTCATATGTAAGTATGAAAGGATGGCATAATTTGTCTAGTAAATTTGGATTTTTACCCAATTTTAATTAGTCTTTGTGCATTTTATACCAAATGTCACATCTACATGTATATATTTTAATACCAAAGTTACAATTAAGTCATTGATATAGTAGTATATAACCATAAAAATAGCAGTATTCATAATTATACGTAGTAAATTTTGCTGGTTTTTACACCATGACTTGATTCTCACTTGAATCACATTCTCTCTCATTCTCTTCCCCCCTCCACATCTCTCTCAATATATATATATATGGTAAGATTTTAAATGTGTCGGATATAAACACAACCGGATTTATATTAAATATATATCATTTGTATCTTTTTCACACGTGCATTTCAATTTATTGCTACCAAACTCAATAATGCCAAGCATTTTAAATGAAAACTCGATTTTGGCAAAAATATATTTTCTCTAAACTTGGCTGCTATCGAAACTCCAACAAATGGATAAGATTTGGTCTTAGTGTATAAGAGGAGTGATCTTAAAGGTGGTGTGATATCTTCATTACGCAAATAAAATACCCTGTTTACTTTTATTACTCACTCCGTCTTATAATTATAACATATTTTTCTTTTTTTGTCCTAAATCATAACACATATTTCATACTTGTTTCATGCATTATGTGCCCTTATTTAATGTATATTGGTATCCTCAATTAATGAGTCATTATTGATAAAAAAAATGGTATAATTAGAAATCTAGGTAAATCTGAACTTTTTAACCACACTAATTACTTTTTCTTAATTTTTGTAAAAGTTAAAATGTGTTAGCTTTGTGCGATTGAGAGAGTATAATATAAAATTAGTGAGTAATGATCGATCCCATCGGGAGTATGTGTTGTAGGTAAAATTAATCAGAAGAATTATAATAATTAAACAAACCAAGAGGATATTTGGTAAATTAGCAGGGATGGAAATGTGTTTGAATATTGCATATATTGAGTTTGATACCCAATATTTGGGAAGTAGGGCTCAAGATCAAAAATGGACAACCCAACACACTATGGTATAATTGTCAAGCACAAGATTAGTAAAGAAAAACAGAGTTTAGTTAGGGTTGTAAGTTGCCTAGGAAATTATAATTAATTTCCCCCCAACAAGGGGCATTGACCATATGCTCTTATGGATACATTTTATCTTAAATAGTCCATTGAAATTTTAACTTTCAATTTAATCCAAATTATTACATAAGATAACTAATTAACCCTTCCTCTTCTTCTTCTTCTTTCCAAATTTAATACAATCAAAATTCATACTACTCCACGTTAATTTCATACTACCCAACTTCGCTGCCACCAAGCACTAATCATTAATAATCACGATTTTACACTACATCATGATATTATTTTATGGAATGTGTGTCATAGCATCACATGAGTAAGATGAAATATATAGATTTTTAATTCATACAAAACTATAACTTTTTTTTTCAACTTCTTTCTTTAAATTTCAATTCCATATTATATTATATGAAGTTCCTAATGACCATATGGAATTTTATACTAACACAATCAAATCTCATACTAGCTCTAACATAATTCACAAATTCAATGAAATTTCATACTAAATCTATTAAAAATTCATGCAACCTCTAAATTAAATTTCATACTAACCCTATTAAACTTCATACCAACTTATTAAATTTCATATGCACTTATACGTAAATATTCTTATTATATGTTGGTCTCAACAATTTTTGGTAAAGGTCTTAGGTTGGGGCGAGGTGGGTGGGGTGAAAAAACATTTACAATTTTCTCAAAACTTATTTCAAAATCAAATCACTCGAGTTATGGGTTGTCAACTTCAGTTAAATGCTAAGACTTAGTGTAGAGTGGTCACGGTGAAAATTTAAGCCTTAGAGAAACCAGTAGAAACTTAACTTTGCATAATTTAGGACAGAGTGAATTGAAGCATAAAAAAATAAATCACTGTAAGAAACGATAAAATAAAGTTTCAGAAATATAAAGACATAAAGTAAACGACATCGGTTATCTTTACAATATTTAGAGGTGTATTTAACCATCCTACATCCCCAGAATCTAATAAATATATTCCCCAATAGAACTTCAGCCAACTTAGCATGTATTCTAACACTCTATCTAGATTCGGATGCCCTCTTTTGTTGCTGAAGAAAACCGTCATTTACATTTCGAGATCGTTTAATGGGCATCACTAATTTATTATAAGCATTAAGATCATTCGTACTAATTAACTATAATTAAATAAAATTAAGCATGTAATAGGAAAAATGCCAAAATATCGTGCGTAGTAGTAAATGAACAACAAACCTCATTTTCACAATGTAAATTAAGCTTTTGCTTGATGTACCTCATGATGCATAAAATTGTAATATTTCAATCCCTGTGCAGAATATGTGAAATCCAATTAGTGTGCATTAATTTTGTGCAAGTAATTAAATTTGTCATCACATAATTAAGAATGACATAATCATTAATTTGATATTATAAGTATATAGTTATTAATATATATACCAAAAAGAAAACACAACATGTGTGCTTTATTCTTAAATGAACTAGAAGAATAAAGTTATGGAACCAACAAACGTACCTCACCCTCAAGTACTTGCGATGTATTTGCTCCATCGGTTCATTGCTATTCTTATATCATTCAGAATAAAAAAAATTAGCCAAAAAACTCCAACTAGTTATATGAATACATGTCACATGGATATAACAATCTCATTGTTTATCAGAAGCAGTTAACGCAAACCAAAATATTTCGGCTCTTTGGCCGTATTGAACGTTTGCATCATCAACCCTAACTTTTGTAGGATTCTCTGATCCCACCGAGGCAAGAATATGTGACACTCTTTCTTGTAATGATTTTGTCCATGTTATTTCTTTTCTCGGTTGTTCCAGTTCACGAGTAATTATCGGTGATTCTCCTTTGTCATAAAATCACGTTTCTCAACGTGTAGATTAGAGGACGATCCACCGAGATATTTCTGCAAAATATGTTAAAAACAAATGAAATACAATTTGATTCATGAAATATCCAAGAACACAATTATCTTAATTAAAAAATTATTTTGTGCAATTATTGTGCAAAATATCAATATACCTGGTTTTCATTATTAAAAAAGGTACAAGCGAGCGGGCTTTTCATGATCAACTTCTTGTACTTTAGGATCAATGGATTTGTTCGAGGAAGGAGCCTTTGTGATCGATGATGGAACATCACCAACTTCTGTATGGTCTTTTGTTCTCTCATTGAAATTGTTCATTTGGCTTTCCGAATAATAGTACACCCTGCAATGTTGTAACATAAAATGTGTAGATTGCCTGAAAAATAACCATGTATAAATTTAATATTTGACAAGTTAATAACTTCTAATGCGATTGTAAATACATGTTCATCAATTGGTTGAGCAAATATAAGTTGGTCGGTTAATTGCAATTTTCTTATTTGCTCGTGTAACTATTATATACATGTCGCAAATCTGGCCCTCTTATTATAAAGAAGTATCATATTTAATACTGCAGTATGTGGAAAGAAAAAATCATTTTCGATCTAATACCGTTTTTCAAATAAGGTACATGATATTCAATATATATCCTATGGTTCCGTAAATTTTGTATTTTGCGTAATTTAATCATCTAAGTAATAATGTATAAATTTGACTCAAAATGAGTGAAAATATTTAAATATCACTTGGCACCAAAATTGCACAAAATTAGAACTTATTAGATTAAAATGGCACAAAAATATAGAACTTACTCCCATACAAAGTTAATAAATATCTCTCTTTTCTCTTACCAAACCTAAAAGACCAACATTGCGCACAAATAAAACCTTACAGGACAGCGTTGTGATTTACCAAATATGGAACCTTCTTAAGAATACATGACAAAAATATCAATTAAGTTAAAATTTTATAGTTCATACCTGAGTTTCGGAAGTTGAACACTACCTAGGTCAACATTACATATTGGACAACTATGTAACCCCTCTTCTGCAATCTTCTTCATTATGCAATTATTACAAACTATATTGCACAAAAATCAACACTCTAAGAATGAATAGACTATATAGGTTTAAATGGCACCAATGATATTTATGAGTAATAATATTTCCACAATAACCACATTTGTAAACTTAATATATAATGACAACGTGTATATATCTAGCTTGTCACTATCAATACTTAGTGACTTGTGTGTAGTGATAATACCAATTTTACCACAAACCTCTACATAATATATCGTCACCCGATTATCATTATACATGTGTGAGTAATTTTCAATAATAATATTCGATCATTTATCATTGATTGTATCATGGAGACTATGAGAACGAATTTGGAATAGCTAGGATTGAGCTGTCGATCATTGTTATATAAAAGAGTTTAGATCTAAACAATATTTAGTTTCCTAGTTATTACTATTTTCAATGATTTTAGTTGTAATTCTCGAGGTTCTAATGTTAGATTTTAAATACATGTTTACATCATTATTCTAAATTACATTAGTTAACTAGATCTGCCCGAATCACTACAAGAATCCATGGTTTCCACATTTGATGAATTTAGGAAAACCAACTTAAAATATAAACTATTTTGATTATCACATATTTTTGATGGATCTGTGAACAATATTGGACCAAAAAATACATCGGAAGTAGGAAATTCTCTTCTTGTGAATACAGGTCAATCACAATACAAGAAATTTGAATACCAACGGACTAGCGACTAATTCCCATCACTAATTATATTTTTAATTTGTTTTTTATTTTAGCGATGTAAATGTACTCCGATATTAATTTCCTACGATCTATTTATTTATTTATTTATTCCATAACTTAATAATCATTGCGGCCTTTTTTTTTTATTCTTTACGATACTTTTTAGCGATGGCATGCCGTCGCTATAGGTTATTTACAACCATTTTATGGGGATTGCCTTCGGGGGTTGCGGACAACACAACTTTCTTAGCTCGCCCTCGGGGGTCACAGACAACAAATAGCTCGATACAGAGGCTATCCAAGGTTGCAGCTACATTATGAAAAAGAGAATGAGTATGGTATATGTTAAAGTATAGAGAAATGCGGTATCTTATATATGATAAGAGTTAAGTGGGTGAAAAACCTGGGTCAACATTTTATTTTCGAGAAGGGATTGGATTTGTTCGACATCTTGGCATTGGTCAAGGCCCTTATCCATTTTCGGGGGACTCGAAGTGGGCACCTTTTGAATGCGGCAGCGTTTAGGAGCTAGAGGTGTGCGTTGTACTGGAGTTTGTTCGTGAGTTGGTTTCTTCATTTTTCCTTTGTCCAACACTGTTCGAAGTGGCATTTGATCTTCCACATCCGCAGGCTCCTCTGGCTCATATCTCGTAGCCAATGCGATCTCCACCTCTCTGTCAACATCGATGACTGGAGCTGAGAACGTCGACATCACCGCCGGGCTAGGGTACGGTTGAATTGTGTCTCCTTCTTCTGAGCTGAAGGATTTGTAGTAAATATAATCCTCTCTGCAATAAAAGGTGTGTTATTATTCCGTTTGATACAGGATTATGATTAGCACGGATTTGTCTTGATTTTTAGTATTATTTTAGTTTATTTTTCTTATTATTTTTGGTATAAGTTAGGTAGTTTGAGCTTAAATTCGTATATTTGTACTTCCAACTTATTTTACCACGTTTTGATCTTAATTGATGCAAAAAGGTGAATTATCTCTATTTCTCGCCATACAGCTAAGTAACCGGAAGGGCTCAGCACGTAAGAGATGAAGGTTGATGATTAAGAGACAAGAGTCGAGCATTCCAGCGAAGAAGTAGCGAGTTTTTGTAGGCTAACGATAATAGTTAACGGTAACCTTACCGTTGGGGAGTACAGTAGCCCTTACTGTAAACATCACCGTAAGGAGGCAATAAAGGCGTTTAAGGTAGCTGTTAACGGTAGATCTTTACCGTAAAGTGCTACCGTTAACGGGCCCAGTAACCGACCTATTTGACTTGCAGCCCAAGATACTCGATTTCTATATAAACCACCCATTAATCCGAGTTCCAGGATGGTACTTGAGCCTAAGAACTTACCAAAAACATATTCCTAGGGTTTAGAGTTGGATTTAAACACCAAAATGCGAGGATCGAAGAGGAGATCGAAGTTTCGACGGACACGAGTTCCGGAGCCAGTTCGACGCCGTTCGACCATTTTTAATCCGATTTGCAGCGTTTCTCTTCGGATTAGCTGAAGTTCTTACTGCTTTCCAGTAGCTTAATAAGTTTTCTATCCCTTTTACTTGTTGATTTGTACTTTTTGTACGCATTTTTGTTACCTTTTTGTGTTGAGTTTGCATGTGTTTTGCTTGCATTTACGGGTTTTAGGAGTCATTTTGGCTTATTTTGTTAGTTTTAGGTTTTTATAACTTTTGTGCGGTTTTTAGTAGTTTTTCGTACATTTTTACCCTTTTTCGTATTTTTGGCCGTAGGATGACCAAGAGGTCCCGCGCATGCTCGGAGCATCCCACTCGACTCAATTGGAACGGGAAAAGCAAAAAAACACAGCGTGAACGAAGAGCAACAACCGGCGGACGTTTAGAGCGAAACGAGAAAACCGAGCCGGAGCAGCCGAGCCAGTCGATCGACTGATCGTCCAGTCGATCGACTGGACCTCCCAAATCGACTGGAGTCCAGTTAGTTTGGAAATTTTGGGCGAAGCAGTCGATCTTATGCTCCTCAGTCGATCGATTGAGACGCAGTCCAGCTCATGATTTTGGTCCATTTTGACATTTTTGCCCCTGCATTTTTATATAAATAGGACCAGCTCTCCACCTTATCCAACGAACTCTCCTTGTTGGTTTTGGACTTGTTCCATCTCCTCGAAGCCTCTGCCATTCCTTGCAATAAAAAACCCTAGCTTAATTCTTAGTTAATGTAGTTTTTAGCTAGTTTAGTAGTTAGAGTAGTTAGGTTTAGGTGTTCTTAGCAAGTGTGGGAGAAGGTGACATATCCTTCACTTGTGGTTCTTGGTTGCTTTTGGAAGATTGTAATAGACTTGGAGCTTTTGAGTTCAATGCAATTTGGTAGTGTTCTTTCCCTTACTTTCTTGTGTTGTTATTGTTGTTGTTGCTCTTGTTTGGTTGAAATTGTTGTGTTGGTGATTTGGTTTTATATTATGTTGTCTTTCATAGGATTTTAATTCTTGAATGTTTGGCTCTATAGCTTGTGTTTCTCTTTTCTTCTTGCAAAAACTCCATGGGTGCATTTCTCTTCAAGCTTTTTACCTCTTTTAATCAATCTTTTGGTAGTCAAAAGCTAAATGGGACTTTCCTCTTTGGTAATTGACTTTCTTTCAATTTAAATGCTTTTGACCACTTTCAATTTCAAAGCTTTTGTTTTTCCCTCCAATTTCCCTTTCTATTTACAAGCCTTCTTATTTTAGTAAATTTTCATTCATGTAATGTTGTTAATTAGGTTAATTACTTTCAAGCAAGCTTTAATCCGTATTTGATGCAACTAGTTTAGTAATTACGGGTTTAGGGTCTAAGTTCATTTAGAGCCATTAGTCGGAGCTTGTTGAGAATTGGGGTTGACGACCCCAACACTTGATCGACAATTTGGGATTGACAACCCCGAATCATGGATTAAGTGCTCGGCAAAAATCGATTGATCGTGGAGACGAACCGAACACCCTAAACCCTCATTTTCATTATTTTCATTTAAATCATTTTTAATTCAAGTCTCCTTTTATATTCAAGCTTTAGCATAAAACATCAAAATCCACTCAATGATTAATGCTTTCCTAGTGTAGATTTAGTGTAATTTCGATTAACAAGAGAGTAAGTGAAAACACCGACCGCCGATAATATCTATCCTCGAGAGACACGACTCGGGAAAACTTATCGCTCTACAATCGACTCCGTACTATTGCGGAGAAGATTTCTTAGAGTGCTAAGAATTCTTCGATCAAATTTTGGCACCGTTGCCGGGGATAGATTAAGGCAAAAGGTGTTTTTAATTATTTCTCTTGTTATCTTAGTTAGTAGTTAGTTTAAATTGTTGTTTTACTTCCGATGCTCATAATCCTTTGTTGAATGTTGTGTTTGCAAGGTACTCATTCGGGGAGCCCGATGCCGCCCGCCTACACTCAAGACGATCAGAGGATGCCTCCGCCGCTCGATTGATCCGGCCGAGGATGGCAAACTACCGAGCTAGTTTGCCATACGCCGACCCTTATATCCAAACTCCTGAATATCCAAATCCGTACACCACTCCCCCAAGCTATCGGGTCTCCTCGACTTACGATGACCCGTACGCTTCGATTGGTGAAGAATGGGCCCCCTCTTTCGATTATTCCGGCCCAAGCCCTTCTTATTCTCCACCGATTTATCCCCATAATCCAAGCATGAACCCGTATGCACCGACTCGTGATTCTTATGATACATGTTTTGACGATCCATATGATCAACTTTCCCTACCTTCTTCTTACCCAAACTTTGACTCGTACGCTCCATCAATCTATGATCCTATTCTTCGAGCTACGATCTTTACAATCTACCCACCTCGAGCTCGTATACTTCGAGCGATGATCCTTACACTACTTTCTCTCAAGATTCGTCTATGCCCCAACTTCTGGACTTTGAGCCTCTCTCATCCGAGCTCGTGGAGGTGATTCGACAATTGGATGAATGCCTTGCTCGCATGAAGACTCAAGTAGAGCAAATTGCCAATGAAGTGGACGAGCTTAAAATGCCGTGTCTTGACGAGATGCCCATCTTCGATGTGGTGGATCCCACCGTTGTTATTGGCAATGCAACTTTTGACGGTCTTTTGAAAGAGGTGTGCAAGGAGGTGGAGTTAGAGGGTGAGGAGAATGGGTCGGAGATCGGCGTTACCCCTCTCGTGTTTTGTGAAGAATTTATAGAGGAATGTGAGGGGGGGTCGCCTTTGGGGATTCCAACAGCACTTGGAGTGTTGGGTTCGCTTGCTTTTGGCGAGGATGATGAAGTTGTGCCGGTTTTGGAGGATGTGGAGTTAACCGAGCCTCTTTTGCCACCACCCGATGCTTTATTGCTACTTGACCAAGTGGAGGTGGAAGAGGTATTGGGGGATGTGTTAGATCCTACTCTCTCGTGCCCGACTACGACTACTTCTAAAGTTGAGAGAGAGGAGATTACGGCCGGGGAGACGAAGGAGTACGTCGACCCATCTTGGGATGATCACGTTTGGGTGGTCGACTACTCCCTCTTTCGACCCCCGAAGCAAGCCCGCTCTTTTGTTGCTTTGACCTACCGGCTTGCCCAACATGCCCGCCTTGGTGATTTTTATCACTCGGTGTGTCTACTCGAGAACACCAAGGCGTGGCATGATTGCCACCTCTTCTTGGATCCCGGATAGCGTCATTTGTATAAACCGTCGAGCTATAGACGATAAAGTAGCGCTTATTGGGAGGCAACCCAATTTGTAAAAAAAAAAACAAAAAAAAAAGAGAAAATCCAAAAAAAAATAAAAAAATTATTCGTATTTTGTTTTTGCAACACCTCGTTTGTTCATTTCTTGTAGATAGGGGCGTTTCCTTTCCCCTTACACTTTTTATTGCGTTTTTCTAGCTTAATATGCAATGAGGACATTGCTAGGTTTTAAGTGTGGGGTGGTGGTTAGGGTTCGTCTTAGGATTTTTAAGTTGATGCATGCTTGCTTGTGTTAATTTGAGTAACGTGTGTGTTATTTTTGCTTGGATCCTTGGCGAAGTGACGCAGTTTTGATGAATTGCTTAGGAGTTTAGATTTTCGATCGGATTTAGTGTACTTAGGTAATTTGACTCATTGGGAACTTTGTTCGGCTTTAACTTCATGTATCCTTGAGCTCATATAGAACTAGTGCCTCAACTAGCCTCGTCGTCGAACACTCTCTATAGGATTTTGTTTTGTATTTTGGAGTCGTCAATTGCTCCATCTGCTTGATCGAATTGTAAGTTGCTAGTAGCAACGAGTGGTTGGAGTCGTTGATTTCTCTTTGTATATATCTTGTATTTAAGTACCTTATTTCCTTGGGTACCAAAAAAAGGAAAAAAAGAAAAAAAGAAGAAAAAAAAGGAGAAAAAGAAAAAATGAAAAAATGATGATGAATAAAACAAGGATAAGTTATAAATCCTTGTAGTTATTAAGTAATAAAACGTGCAACTCTTGCACGTTTCATCTTTCTCCTTCTTTTTAGATTTTGTTTGTTAAAGAGAGTTATAGACGATCGGGGCTAGTAGGGAGCCGATTAACAGTTCGACCGTGGATAGACCTTAGCCGGGGCAAGGACGAGGGGACCGACTTGGAGGGTTACATAGTATTTTTAGGTTTCGAGAGTCGATCTAAACTTTCTTTGTCAAGACATCTTTGTCGTCCTTTTAAGCCGAGCTAACGAGCATTTTAGCACATACGATGTCTCGAATTGGGTTGTGTGCACTAGTTTAGGATCACCCGGGGGTAGTTTTGTAATTCTAGATTAGTATTGCTTGAGGACAAACAATCATTCTAAGTGTGGGGTGGTTGATTTGTACTTTTTTGTACGCATTTTTGTTACCTTTTTGTGTTGCGTTTGCATGTGATTTGCTTGCATTTACGGGTTTTAGGAGTCATTTTGGGCTATTTTGTTAGTTTTAGGTTTTTATAACTTTTGTGCTGTTTTTAGTAGTTTTTTGTACATTTTTACCCTTTTTCGTATATTTGGCCGTAGGATGACCAAGCGGTCCCGCGCACGCTCGGAGCATCCCACTCGACTCGGTTTGGAACAGGCAAAGCAAGAAAACACAGCGTGAACGAGGAGCGACAACCGGCGGACATTTAGAGCGAAACGAGAAAACCGAGCCGGAGCAGCCAAGCCAGTCGATCGACTGATCGTCCAGTCAATCGACTGGACCTCCCCAAATCGACTGGAGTCCAGTGAGTTTAGAAATTTTGGGCGAAGCAGTCGATCGAATTAGACGTAGTCCAGCTCGTGATTTTTGTCCATTTTGACGTTTTTGCCCCTGTATTTTCGTATAAATAGGACCAGCTCTCCACCTTATCCAACGAAATCTCCTTGGTGGTTTTGGACTTGTTCCATCTCCTCCAAGCCTCTACCATTCATTGCAATAAAAAAACCTACCTTAATTCTTAGTTAATGTAGTTTTTTTAGCTAGTTTAGTAGTTAGAGTAGTTAGGTTTAGGTGTTCTTAGCAAGTGTGGGAGAAGGTGACATATCCTTCACTTGTGGTTCTTGGTTTCTTTTGGAAGATTGTAATAGACTTGAAGCTTTTGAGTTCAATGCAATCTGGTAGTGTTCTTTCCCTTACTTTCTTGTGTTGTTATTGTTGTTGTTGCTTTGTTTGGTTGAAATTGTTGTGTTGGTGATTTGGTTTTATATTATGTTGTCTTTCATAGCATTTTAATTCTTGAATGTTTGGCTCTATAGCTTGTGTTTCTCTTTTCTTCTTGCAAAAACTCCCTGGGTGCATTTCTCTTCAAGCTTTTTACCTCTTTTAATTAAACAATCTTTTGGTAGTCAAAAGCCAAATGGGACTTTCCTCTTTGGTATTTGACTTTCTTTCAATTTAAATGCTTTTGACCACTTTCAATTTCAAAGCTTTTGTTTTTCCTCCAATTTCCCTTTCTATTTACAAGCCTTCTTAGTTTAGTAAATTTTCATTCATGTAATGTTGTTAATTAGGTTAATTACTTTCAAGCAAGTTTTAATCCGTATTTGATGCAACTAGTTTAGTAATTACGGGTTTAGGGTCTAAGTTCATTTAGAGCCATTAGTCGGAGCTTGTTGAGAATTGGGGTTGACGACCCCAACAATTGATCGACAATTTGAGATTGACAACCCCGAATCATGGATTAAGTGCTCGGCAAAAACCGATTGATCGTGGAGATGAAGCGAACACCCTAAACCCTCATTTTCATTATCTTCATTTAAATCATTTTTAATTCAAGTCTCCTTTTATATTCAAGTTTTAGCATAAAACATCAAAATCCACTCAATGATTAATGCTTTCCTAGTGTATATTTAGTGTAATTTCGATTAACAAGAGAGTAAGTGAAAACACCGACCGCCGATAATATCTATCCTCGAGAGACACGACTCGGGAAAACTTACCGCTCTACATTCGACTCCGTACTATTGAGGAGAAGATTTCTTAGAGTGCTAAGAATTCTTCGATCACTTGTTTTCTTAGATTAAACCTTAGTTTTTAAACTTAGATAATTAGTTTTAAATTATTGTTCTTGAAGTTGCTTTCGGATTTTGAAATCGCTGAACCTTATACGTTATTTATTCTCTGTTTTAATTCAGTTTTCATATTATATGCTTGGATGTTTGAGACTTGAGTTGGTTGATTATACCCATGCGATCTAGTTTACGTTTTATTGCTTCATTTCATGGTTCAAGGTCTCGTTAGCTTCGTAGTTTATTATTTCATGCATGATCGTAGATTTATTAGGATTAATTAAGTTCGTTTAATGATTTTTTGCCGCTGCATTTTAGATTTATTATTGAGTTCTTAATTAGTTTAAATTTTAATATAGTTCTTTCTTAGGTAATTAACTAGTTAATTTAATTTAGGTTTTAAATTGGTTAAATAATTGCTTTCAAATTCTTAGTTGATAATTTAGGATAATTAAATTAGTGTTTAAGTTCAATTCTTGCAATTTATATTCGTAGTTATTAATCAAAAATCAAACAAACCTCCCCCCACCCCCCCCAAAAAAAAAAAAAAATACTCTGGTTACTTGTTTTTGAACAATTCTCTGAGATCCGATAATTGTTGTCATTGAGAGACGACTCGAGTCAACTTTTCACCCTACTAGCGCCCTCGTACTCTTGCGAGCAAGCTTGCGTATTTTTAATTTAAAATATCTTTAATTGGGGTGCACAAAATTTTGGTTCAGATTATGATTAAAGAGATTTGAGATATAGCAGAACATACCGAATTCAGATCTTGTTAGTTCTAGAGGTCACTGGCTAAGACCTACAAAGGAGTATACTCTTTCCGACTCTATGAGTCTCATCGCATTGTAGGGGCATTTGCTCCACTCAGAGAGTAGATCAAGATATTGTTGGTAAAGGGTAGGTTGTTTTTTATGAGAGGGTACTTCCTCTTGGGCAGGGGTCGCTTCTTGTCATTCGGTAAGGAACTGCCATGATTCAACAGAAGGAAGAAAAAAGAACCACGATTATCATTCATGGAATTTTGACGATGGGTTCACTAAGAAGCGCATCTTTTGATGCGAATAAAGGTAGAATGAGCCTTTCTGCCTTTTTATTTGGAAAAAAAAAAGAAAAAAAAATTACATCTGGTTCTACATTGAGATATGTACACAAGATTATGTATCCGGATATGAACCTAAGGGTGTTAAGGGTCATTTGCAAAAGGGCGACCCTATACTTCTCAGATATGGCAATCAAGAACTAATGTAGGGAAAATCTGAAACCTGCCCTTAGGTGTTCGTCAAAAAGAGTGATGTGGTTGGGAGGAGGATGATTCGGGTCAGTTTTTTCGACATCAGGGAAGACCGATTTACCAGTTTCTAGGAGGTTAAGGTTCTTTATGAATTCATCCAGATTACTCTGGCCAGGGATTATCCAGGGATTTTCTGCTGCTATTCTGGTAGCTCGCGGAAGAGAAGACAGGTCGACGTGAGCCTACGATGGTACCACAATTATCAGATTAGGAAGGAAGAAATCAGGTTGAGAAGTTGAAGGCGTTTCTGGTTTCACTATGGGGATGCCTATGGGAATATTTTTCAGTTAAGGCTCTGGTTTGAACCTCAAGTTCTGACCAAGAAATGTTTCCTCTGGTTCATCAGTTAAACCGGGTTGGGAAGCAGTTGTATTTTTTTCTACTCCGACGTTTGAGAGGAATCTCTACAAACTCCGCCTCAGATGGTATATCTTGTGGGGGTAAGTTAGGGTTTTGAGAATCAGAGGCGGATGAAGCTAAATTTTCCATATGATTATAATAGTTAAAAGAAAAAAAAGTGGAGGGAAGAAACATAAAAATATTACACTCACCAAGCAGCAATTTATAGAAAAAATGGAATAATTAGTATTTGGACGACGAATTAGGGGGACTTACTTATCATGATGATTTTGGTGTGCTGGATTTGTCGCGCTTGGTGATGCTTGTGATTTTTGTTGCAAGATCTTTGGAAGTTTGCAGCGTGAAATGGAAGAAATTTGTTCTCTTGAAATGAGGAAGGATGAAGGTGAAAAAGTGTTTTTGTGTATTGAATGACGCAAAAGTTGAAAGGATAGAAGGGTTTTTCGATCGACGGGAAAGGTTGGTAGGGTTTATTGTGGGCCTCTCATTTTTGGCCCACTAGATTAAATATATTACGAGGTAATGGGTTGGCAACGCGTGTCTGACATTTTTCAGAACGTATTTAATGTTCTTAAATGGGAGGTGATGGCTGATGGTTTCGCGCTTTTACCAAGAGGCATGACAATTTGATTTCTGGGGTTAACTCATGATTACATTGAACTTGGTTTCCTACCTCAACCAAGTAGAATGTGGGGAACTAGCTGATACGATATCAAATATTCACGTCGGCAAACGTGCATGTATTATACGAATTTATTAAGCGACCTCTTTCTCTAGAAGGTGCAATCCTTCTGGGAGGTAGGCGAGCTGTTTTGAGGAGCGGCGACCTCTCGTATAAGAGTGACGAGCTCTTATGTGAGGTGGAGAGCTCTTATGAGATAAGTGATATTGAGACAGCTCATTACTGAGTGGTAGCTCGGTGTTAAGAGTTGGGTTTCACGATTTAACATGGTTTTGGGCCATGTTGGGATAATACGGGCTATTTTATGGGGTTCTGGTTGATTAAAAATATGGACATGGTTATTGGCTCATAGCTATTACGATAATTTAGCGAGTGTTCTCACATTTATGGAAACTTAGTATACATGAGGAATCCTAATTTTAAGTCGGTCGCTATTTATGGAAATATAGTTCTAATGGGAGATGAGAACCCTAGATTGGGAACACATCTCTTATCTACATCTCTTAGGACTTAGACCTCATTCTTTTCTCTCTAAGTTGATTTTATCCAATGTTTAAGCTTTCGCATAACTCTCTCAAACACTTTTACACTTAAGCATCGAAGGGCCTATGTTGGGGCTGTCCACCGTCTGGCTTGGGATTTGTTTTAGAGAAAGAATTCATCAGGTCGCCAAGAGTTTTTTGAAAATTTATAAGATCGCTGATTTAATATTTAAGATCAGTATTTTTAATTCTTGAATCACCAGTCTTCTTAGTCGAACCAGGGAACGAATACTTCAAAAATAAATTTAAGGCTATGCAAAGTATTTATGCAGTTTAACACTTAAAAAACATGCTGGAACCGACTGAAATATCATGTTGTCGCTAGCTAAAAATAACCTATAGTGATGACATGTAATCGCTTATATTTGACCTTTTTATAGTAGTGAATTGCCGCATGAATAATTTATTAAGACTTAAATATACTTATCTTGAAAAGTACTTTCCTTAAAATATCTATAAATAACCTATAGCGTTCGACGACATACCATTAGCAAGCCAATATATAATGAGTGTGTACAACATTTTATATTTTAATTTTAATTTCTTACGTTGTATACCATTTATAGCTTACATTCATAATGTGTATGTACAGCTAAAAATAATCCTAATTTTAAAGAAGTCATTTATATATCCAACATACGTATATGAGATGTAAACAAAATATTATTATGAATTAAAAAAACGATTCAAGTGAAATAACAGTATGCAATCGCCAAGGGAACAACTTATCAGAAACCCGAATCCTCGTGCATTTAGTAGTTAATCTCTTTTCAAAGAATATATGCAAAAGTACAAAAGTTTTGATCTAATTACAACTTTAAAGAAAAGGAAAACAAGAAAATTTTCTCCAGTGTAATCGAAGATCCTTTCCCCACAGTAAAAACCCAGAGAGAGAAAAATATGTGACGATCTTAAACTCGTTAGCAATTTATTTAAATTAAAGAAACCACTAGGCACTATGGTTTTTGCACGTTATAGATATATCCTATACCCACTTGCTCGAATCCATTTTAAAAGACAGGCAAGGCAATCCAACTTGGTGAAAATTATTCTGAGCATGATATGATATTGCAGAAAACATCACCTAGAAAATCAAATTAATGTGGTGAAAACTATTATGAGTATGTATGTTTTATGTGAACGGCTGCTATTTTTATTTTTGCCTGTAATGAACCAATTGCAATGGATAAAATAAAAAGGCATATGCAAATACTCTTATTAAATCTGAAAAGTCTGAAGATGCGCAAATGCATTCTACACCTAAATATATACCTCATTTGTCAGAGGATGGGAAAAAACTACGCGATGTGCATGAAATGGTATCCACAGTTTCCAGGAATAGGTTTTTCAAACCTCTCATATCCTCTGAAATCAAAACGTTCATGGAATAAAACTATATCAATAAAAAATAGAGATCGAACATCACCAAAAGATGCTAGCAATAGTCACATATAACTTTCCTATATAAATATCCCAAAGGATTGCTCTAGTCACTCAATAAATAATTATGTCAATCATAGAGAAATTCAGTAGAAAGTAATTAAAAAATAAATTATATTTTTTTTGAAAGATTCGTTGATAATAATAAATTAAATAAAACCAAAAACCAGGCTCAGTTTCAATAAAAATCTACCTAATATGCTGCAACAGCATGGCCATCGTTAATAGCTGAGAAAAACCTGTAAACTCTTATCAAACATAAACAGTAAATAATAATAATAATAATAACAATAATAATAATAATAATAATAAACACAATCATTTTCTGTCGATTTTTTTTTGACTTAAACTTGGAATTAATCTCGTCTTCATCCACCATCAAAAACACGTAATGATATTTGTATTTAAATTCGCTCCCCATAAATACAAAAATCAAGGGAGTGATTTATAATTGATTCAGGAACTCAGGACGGTAGGGGATAGGATTCGAGTTAGATGGAAAATGTGTTGATTAAGGGTGAGGATAATTCTTTGTAGCGCGAGAGATCGGTCTCCCCTGGTCAGGTGAGCTTGAGCGAGAAGGGCATGGATGGGCGTTGGGGAAAAAACCCAGTCGCCCGAGCAGTGGACAAAGAAAAACTTTTTCATCCAAGCCTTATTGGAGGAGGGATTGCCAGTTAAAAATTGGATGCCGGTGCGGCAGACAGATAAAAGAAGCCGGAAGTTGAACTTTTTGCTTGAAACAAAGAATAAAACAGCTGGGCCATTGGAATAATCCCATTAAACTGCACCACCAAATGAAACCCTATAATTATCCGGAAGGCGTTGGGTACGAATTGATGTACCAGAATCTAGTACATCCGAGACACAGATAAGATGAAGGGATGGACAGGAAGGCTTAGCCCGGCCTAAAATTGGTCAATAAAGAAGGTTAAGTGGTCGGAAGGTGGTTGGGATGCCCTTTCCCCGGCGTCGGGATTGACCAGCGAGTATTCACCGGGGATCTGGAATTTTCACCTCAAGGTTTCCAGAGACTTGTCACTGATGGTGGAGACGATGTTGTCCAAATCACCAACTGGGAGAGAGGAGGGTGGTTCCTCGGAGGAAAAAAAGGATAGGGTACTGAAGGTGGAATCAGATAGATGAAGGGAGGAGGAAAAATGGGAAGGAGAAGACATAATCGAAAATTTGAAGGGAAACGAAAAAGTACCTGGTTTGAAGTTAGAGAGAAAACCTTGATCGGAGAAGAAGACATAGAGACGCTTGGTGGAGGAGAATGCAAAATAGCGAAAAGGAACTGATGAGCCACGAAATATGGGGAAAGATATGTTTTGAAAAGGATTTTTAGGAAAAAGAGGATATGGCGGGATCTTCACATTTAATGCGTGTTAGGGAACAGTGTACGAAGGGACGTGATGGGAATACTAATCAGTTGGGTTATAGTCGAGGCATTACAGCTAGCCCCAACCATTCGGGGGGGGGTGGAACTGATTGGTACGACCTAATCCCACAGGACCTGAACTAATTTCAAGCCTCAAGGTAGCTCAAGTAAGGCAAGTTGGGTCGAGCCGAGTTCTGGCTTTGCGCCATGAAGGAGAAATGGTTAGGAAAGGGATAGACTGAGCTGAGTTTATGTAAATAGCTTAAGAAGGTTTACCCCAACCTGATCTCAACTTCCGGATAAGGTTTTGGTGTGGTCAGGTCAGGAGCGCACAAAAGTTTTGGACTAAGCTTGAAGAGCTCTGGTCGTCCAAAAAGGATAACCTGGTCGGGTCGTCTGAAATAACGATCTGAGATTCGTGGTTCTATTCCTGGGATCTCGGAAAGGCGCCCCCAACTAACTTGGGTTATAAATATCCCGGCTAAGAGTAACAGAGGTATGACATTCTGAATATTTATCATTCTCATTCTCATACCTAAAGTGCTTAACTGACTTAAGCATCGGAGAGGATTCCACCGAAATTCCTCCGGTGATCCTTTCTAACTTGTTTTGTAGACATGTCAAGCTAGCAATGAGGTAGGATCGTGTGATCGCAAGACTCATATTTTTTGGGCTAAAACATCCACTTTAAACCCGAAAAACCACCTTCTGATTATTGATATGTTTGATTATTTGAATGATCTTCACACTGACCGCATTTTATTTTAGTGTGGAGAGTAATAAAGACTTGTTTATTTATTATACTCTATATGATAACAAGTATATAGTGTTGATGTAGTACACGATGAGTAAGGTCGGTTCTTCCACAAGAACCAAATCTTAGAAATTAACAAGTAATGTTATTAACAAATTGGCTTTATCTATACAAATAGAAATGATTGATTTGGGTTGTCGTTACCAACGACAAACATAAAATAAATAATTATTTATACTTAATTATATAAATACACCAAGAACAAATGCAAATAGCAAGAAGATATATATATATATATATATAGGGGTGGGTTCAAATAGAACCATGTCATTATATGCGAACCTGCGAACTAGTGCTTTTATTATATACCAGCAGTGTTTTTAACATACAATCACAGTGCTATATTAATATTTTCAATTATATACACTAGTAGTGCTTTTATTATACAATTCTAATGCTTTTAATTAAATAAGGAAATACACAACAAATCTGATCCATCCGTTTAATTAGATCTAAGGCCCACAATTGAACCTAAGTTCACATATAGGAACATGGTTCTCATTTGAACCTAATCATATATGTATATATATATGTAACGGAGGTATTCCGAGGTTTGGGCTTTTTGATGAACTTTCAATGTCTATCATGTTTAATCACTCGAGCATTATTGTGATTCAATCTATTATAAGTCAATCACAATTTTAGTTTAATTTTTCTCTCAAAGTGATTAAACCGTGGGTTCTAAATGTGAGACGCACTGTCAAGATCACATTTAGAACTCCAAAAAGTTACAAAAATTTCTATGACTTCACTATTATTCTCAAACCTCTTGATTTTGTTGATTAGAGTTTCCCGTGTTTTAAAGTTTATTGATAAACTGAATCCCTCGAATTTTTTTTTTATCAAACTATTACTTATAAAAGGCTATATAAATCTATCACAACTTTAGAAGCACAAATGATTGTAAATCGAATATGAAAACATGAATTACAAACACAAAAATAATAAAACCTTTTCAATCAAACAAGCATTGTTACAAATCAATTCAATATATGTTAATCATATATATAGTTTAACACTTCTCTCAAAGTGATTAAACCATGGATTCTCAATGTTAGACGCATTGTTGATCGCATTTAGAATTTCAAAAAGTTTAAAATATTTCAACAACATCAATTCTAATCTCACATCTCTCGATCTTATTGATTGGAGCATTTTGAATTCCTGGTTCTATTAACAAACCTCCTATCTCGATTTATGATTTGTTAAAACTAATAATCATAAAATATTTGTCAAGCAACTATGCATATATATATAAATCAATAATACAAAAATATTTAAAGGATCAATTGCTTGATTGAAAGAAAACTCAAAACATTAATCATTTATCATTTACCAAACCCGAGAATATAATGAAAATAGCTAGACATGATTGAACATTCATTTAGGCATTTCATCAAACATATAATATTCATAAATAAAATAAAAAAGGATAAATCATAAGATGATTATGGATCCTTTCATCTACCGGTTCTTTGTACTTCTCTTCTGAGCCTCTTCGATCCTTTATCTCACACTTTGGAGTGTTTATAGTGGTGAATGTTGGTTCTCTCCCTCCAAGATGTTCTAAGATGTTGGAAGATGCTCAAGAATGTATCTGGCTAGCTTTGTGGCCCTTCTTTGAAAGTCCAAAATGAAATCCATATATTGAAACATGATTTTGTAACATCTTTTAATGTTTATGGACCATTAGAGACCTGGTTATCGACCGCTAATGGGGTTTCTAATGGACTTCTTGAAAATGGTCTACATTAGCGGGCCAAATATTTAGTGATAATCGAGTCTCTAATGGCCTTCTGGGCTCCATTAACTCTTTTACTTCGTGGGCTTGCTCTAATCTTTGCTTATGGACTCTTCAATTCACTCTTTTAGTCCATTTCATCATTCTTCGTACTTCTTAAGCTCAATCCATAAAAAATGAATACAAAATCCTATAAGAATAATATAAAACCACCAAACACGTAATAACTTCCAAAATAACAGGAGTTAAAGTAAAAAGACATTTAAGGCATACAAACAATAGTTGAAACCTAATTTAATAAGTCACAACATGTATGAAAATACGTGTTATCAAATACCCCCAGACTTAATGATTTGTTCATCCTCGAAAAAATAAAAGATAAGAAATAAATAAAAGTATGGACATGATAAAAATAATGACGATGTATTTGCTTCAAAAGTATCATTTTTCAAAGTACAAAAGCAAAAGTAAGAAATCAATCACTACAATCTTCTTACCTTTAATCCTTCTGTTTTAACCACTGATCCTGACATGGAAAATGTTTCGTTCAATCACCTAAGTATACAGAATAGGGAGCTTGTGCGCTTAATTCATATCAATGCATGAATTATAACATAAGTTTGAAAATCGTATATCTCCCCATACGAGGTGTGTTCAAATGACAAGAATCATAATAGGTCTTTGTTTAAGTTGTAATGTAAGCTCTTTGGTCAGGTAAAGAATATTTGGATAAGTGACTATAAATATGAATAAACGTACAAGAATATTACAATTAAGCTATCAACTGAAACTTGAAGCTTTTATTCTTTACCTTAACCCAAGAACCTAAGAATTTTGTAGAATTAAGCCTTATAAAATAGGCTCTCAACCAAACCCTTTTCTTTAACCTTTAAGTATGCTTCAACCAACCCACAAACTGCTATCTTATTGTATATACTTGAACATTTAAAATTGCTTCTTATTTTTTAACTAACAGATAAAAAGTATACTTTAATCATAGGTTTTAAAGAGAAAATCATACTGTCAATGTTCTTTTTACTTGACGTTGACTAAAATTACAAAAATAAAATTTAGATCCTGCACACCAAAAATCATTCCAATCTACTCAATCACAAAAGATATTTCAGCTCTCCACTCATAAAAATAAGAAATTTCATAAGCTTTCTCGAGAGCATATGATAAGCTTGTGGCTAAAAATAATGGGTAAAATAAGGCTAAACGAGGCTGATTAGAAATCATTTTATTTTAATTTTTACATAATTAAGAATTTCTCAAAAAATAAATAAATTCAAATATTCAAATAATTAATAATTTCACATATATTCGAATTTTCACATAATTAAGAATTTCTCACAAAATAAATAAATCCACATATTCACAAAATTAATAATTTCATATAAATTTATTTTTTTTCACATAATTAATAATTTTTACAAAATAAATAAATTCACATATTCCCATAATTAATAATTTTGTCACAAACAAATAAATTCAAATATTCACATGATTAATAATTTCGTCAAATAAATCAAATAAGATTTCATAAATATTCACAACTCAAATTCAAAAACATATAAATTCAATATAGACAAAGAAATTAAATCTAAGTGCAATTAATTAAAATTAAAGATAACAATAGAATTAACAACTAAAAATAAATTAACAATAGAATTAGGAAATTATATATTTTTTCTTTTTTGTTTTGCTGCTTCTCCTTCCCTCCCAATGCTGCGCTTTTTTTCTTGCTAAGTGTGTTGGGTGTGTTATAGAGTTAGGGCAACGTCGATTTTTTTTTTTTTACTTTTTTTTTGCAAATAAATCCCGGGACGCCACTCCCAAGGGCGTCCCGCTCCGCACCAGATTATTATTATTATTATTATTTTTTTTTTTACAATTGAGCCCGAAAAAGGAATTTTGTGGACAGAAAGGACGGGACGTCCTTCCCAGTAGCGTCCCGCTATTTTTTTTTATTTTAAATAAATAAGCGGGATGCGCCCGGGAGTGGCGTCCCGACCCAAAATTTCAAAATTTTTAAAAAATATATTACTTTTTCTATTCTTAATTAAAAATATATTATTTATTTAATTAAACCTATATTTTGTATCCGGCGAAGATAGTCGGGCCATATTTGACATCCAAATGCGATTACGGATCCAGGAAGATCTGTTCACGCACAATTTTGTCTACCATACCCTTACCGCCGCAACAGCATCAGAGGGCGGCAAAAAATGGTGTTCTCGTCGGCGTCGGTCCTCATTCCTTCCAAGTTTCCGGTAAATTTATTCCATCGTTATAGTTGTAACAGATACCGTCTTCATTTTTGTGTGAATCTGTATAATTTAACTCTGTTGGTGTGCGTGGGTGTGATTAGAGAGAGAGTTAACAAGATATAGCTAGTTTGGAATCCCAGTTACAAGATTAGGAATTGAACTATTGTGTTTTAATGGAATTGCTAGGAAACAGAAAATTCTCTGGGGTCAGTTTGAACTACTTCTATTGTGATGGAAGTGTGAATATATTGATGCATTTCCGTAGAGAAATTATAATGCTTTCAAGTCTAAGATATTTATTACTGTAATTTCACTGCTAAGCAGTTAATTGTGAATTTTTTTTACTTAATGTCAGCTATGCTATGACGTTTGATTTTTCTTGGCGCCGTGGGCATAACATTTTCTTCTGCTTTCTCAGACGGTGTTATGTTATATTGCTTTTGAACAAAAGATGATTAGTTGGTCTCAGGATTTCGCACAACAATTTTTGTCATTTAGATGAACTAGATGTTGTGTGATGTGACCTATCCGGTAACTTTGTCTATGTTGCCTAATTAAATTATCACAATGCCATTTGACATTGTGCGGTGCAAGAGTTCAAGTACGGAAACACTTTTTTTCCCCCTTTTTCGGCTTTTGAACTTATTTTTTCAGATTAATGCGCATTTTGTAAACTAGTGTTCCTGTTTGTATGCATGCCATCAGTCACTGAGATTTTTTATTTTCAATTTTTGAAAATCTTATTTTACCGAAAAACTTAAACTATGAATCAACTCAAGTTGGGTAGACGTACACTCAAGTTTGAGATTGTGAACAATTTCATGAGTTCCACTTAGATTTCTCAAAACAGAAGATCCAAAGCCTGCATATCAGATTACATTTGTTGGTGCTATTGATATACTCAGCACGATAAAGAATCACGTATGTTACTTATTCTCACATTTTAGAAACTAATGTATTGCATATTCATTCATTTTAATCTCCTCATTCTAAGTGAATGTATATGCAATCAAAGAAAAGTACTTGGTGTTAACGACACAAGTGTTTCCATGGCCCTTTTTGTCTATTTTTACAGATTGCATCAACTAAAAGCCAAGTGTGTCAACTTCGTAATTCCATTCTGACAAATGTCCACAGTAAACGTGTTTCAGTCATGTGCTCTGCTAAATTTCCAATGATGGAACACTTTCACGACCCTGCTAAGCGTATAGCTTTCTTGAATTATACTAAGGACACATTATGGAAATTAATCCCTGATTCAGTTAAAGATTTTCCTTGGAAGAAAGCTGAAAGTGTTGCGCTGCACAGATTTCTGATTTTGGGGAAGGAGACATTGAAGTGGTCTTTGCTTGCATGTTTCACATTTAGTTGCGTGTCTGATATCTCATTCTCTATCTCTAGAAACAAAGAGTTGGTGATTCCTTTCGGTCTTTTTGTTGGAAGTTTGATGACCAAATACTTCGATGAGATATCACAAGATCTCATGCATGAACACAAGGTAAAATTTGTTTATAATCTTGGCCCCACTATGAGAGCGTTTGCAATCTCTGAAAATAAAAAATATGATTATAAGTGTCTTCATGAGAAAAACAAAAAGTAAAATTTATAGTTTTCTCACATGTCAATCGTTGCTTCTAATTCTAAATAATGGTTGTGTGTGGTAGTTAGATGATTGGAAAAAAGTTAGAGGTTTAGGGCAAAATAGAGGATTGACCTGTCAAATTCTCTAATTGGATTGTTTGGTAAACAAAAGTTTGGATAGCTTCTTGGTTCCAAAACACTGATATGGGAAAAGCTGGATACAGGGGCGTTTTGCTTAGAGAGAATTGCAAAAGTTGGGTTGAAATGACAGTTGTGTCCTGAAGTTGCCAAAAACTACTCTTAATATAATGGTTTAGTTTGTTCGAAACTTTTGAAAATCTAGAAGAAATTTGTTTGTACTTTTTTTGTGTTGTACATTTATCTACACTCGTAAGAATATGATATGTATGTATGTATGTGTGTATATATATATATATATATATATATATAGTTAAATTTCTGATTTTGCTTCTCGTTTGAGATTTACAAACTAATAAGCACTTTACAACTTATTCACAGGCAGTCTTCTAATTAATTCAACTTTTTAGCTTTTATTTACAAATGCTTGATATTCTTTATGCAGTATGGACATGTTACTTGGCGACTATTGGCCGTATCTTGTTTTTATGTCCTTGTGAAGCTTATGTCCACGTGCTTCCGAGGAGGAAGTGATTTTCTCTTGCATGCTGCAAATGGCGGATTGATGCAAGCTGCATGGAATTGGAAAGACTTGCCAGAACAAGATGGAGAAAAATGTTTGTCGGAGGATGTTTCATCAATACCCATGAATGCTGAATACTAGGTTCACTGTTTGGCATTGTTAACTTCGACCTGCCAACACTCAACTTAGTATCGGGTCAGTGTTTGGATTCTGCCCCTTATCTACTTTCACATGATTTAGGTAGGATTCTTTTCTTCTTCTTTGCGCCAAAAAAGAAAAAAGAAAAAAAAAAAAGAAATGAAAGAATTGAAGAAAAGTAATGCTCTTCAAGTGTTGTAAATTATTGTAACATGTCTTTAAGAACATATAGAGTTTTGACAGGCTTTATTTTTATTGAAAGAGATAATTATTAAAAAACAACAAATTAATCATCAAGCAAATCATGATTTTAATGATGCCCTGGAACTCTGATCCAGGATATCTGAGGTTTGCACAGTACAAACTCATGATACGAGTATAGATACATATTTAATTTCATAAAACCACCAAAACATTTAGAAAAGAAATTCTAAACGATCAAATTAACATTTTGAATTGAAGCAAAGCCATTCAACATAAAAAAATGTTTACAAATGATATGTTGCAATTATTTGTTTTGATGTAGCAATCATTTTCGAATATTCAATAGTGATAACAGCTGAGTTTAACTTCCTAGTGTTGACAATCGGTAACGTATGTACAAAGATTATTAATACAAATGTAGTCATAAAATCAATGTTCAGATGGAAATGAGAGTTTTGGAGATTTTCTTTTTGTTTTTTTCTAGAGAAAGGTTATTGAGAAGAAAACTCATCCCTCTATATTTTGTTTAAATCCTTCCATTTTTCTTGTCCGTGATGAAAATGTGCTTACTCTTCCATCCTTCAAAGATGGCAACTTTATTCTCTCAGAGTATCAGCAGTAATTATTATTATAATATAATATCAAATTATCTTATATCCATTATATCCTAATGAAATACAACAAGAAGAAATTCTAACATCGAGAATTTCTCCAATGAGTCCCAATAAAATAACATTGATAACACAGTTGAATAGTGAATACATACTTTATTGTAGATAATAACAAAAGCTGCCCATTTTTGGGCTTAACGCTTGTGGTGCAAAATATCTAAGGTGGTATTTGGATTGATGGGCTTGAAACTGTGTAGATACTAACCGTTAAGTTTGTTTGGATGAAGTTATTGTATAATGGACTAGAAATCATTTGAACTAATTCTGGAGTCATACGAAGGATTTTAAATCCATCATATTTGTAGTCATTTGAAATCCTTCCGATTCTCTCACAAAATACAATTGATTCGAATTATCGTGTGGGGTTGCGATGGAGATGAACCAAGTCAGGTTTTGGAGAGATTGAGTTTGAACCGATTATAATCTAATTGAGCTCGAGCCTCATTTTTATTGTATATATTAATGGCTCATGTGTTTTTTCGACCTTAAATCAGTAAATATTAACTATAAATTAAATTAATTTCAAAATAAAAACAAAATATTACTAAAACAAGCATTATATATCTGCCAAGATAATTTCATTTAAATATTTCTTTATTTATCATAAGTACATGCATGTTAAACTAAATTAAAAATCAGACATTTGGCTTAATTGTATGAGCTTAATAATGAATCTACTCACGAGCCTCACTCTGTTAGGTTTTTAATAATTTTCTGGGAGAATTTGTTGTAATTATAGTGTATTTGATGTAAATTTTTTGCGAAGAAGAATAAGAATTAGAACTTGGGGAGGAAGATAGAGAGTTGAGGAGAGAGAAATCAAGTGAGGCAAGAAAAATGTGTAATGCTAATTGCTTGATTCCTTTCAATACTATTTGCCGATACATATAACATCATGTGGCTATACCACTTAATTGAAATTACCAAATTGCCTATTAAATATATATTACTGGGTTCTATTCGAATCAAAAAGAATTAATTTGTGGGCTTAACTAATTCTCGGCCCAATAACATCAGCGACCCATACTATTAACATCCCTTAGCCCAGCATCCGGTCCAGACCCGTCTTCAGACCGGATTCTCCTCCTTTGCCCGCTCCGCTCCTTTCTTCTCGGTTTGACTCTTCGAATTTACTCCCAAAGATCGCATTTTTATCTTTCACTTCCTCCTCCTCCAAATTAGGGTTCTTGTCTATCCTCTCGCCCTTTTTCACCACCTCCGAAGGTAGGGTCATGACAATACCCTCCCGATCTATAGATCCTTGACCCCAAGGATCAAACACTGAAAACCTTTTCTTCATGAATTTCAGATCCTCCCAAGTAGCATCTTGCGGAGCCGAATTTACCCACTGCACCAAGACCTGTTCAATTTCTTCCCCTTTTCGATCGATTGTGCACATGCTGAGAATAGTGATGGGTTCCAAGGAAAAGTCCCCTTCAGTCGTGGTGGCAGGCATCTCGGTAGAGGTGGCGACATCTGGCCCCACTTTAGGCTTCAGCAAGGAGACATGGAATACGGGATGAATGCGCGAGCCTTCTGGTAAATCCAACCAGTAAGCTACACTTCCAACCCTCTCCGTAATTGTATAGGGCTCATAGTACCTTGCTGCTAACTTGAGGTTTCTCCTTAATGCCACTGAATTCTGTCTAAAGGGCTGCAATTTCAAAAATACCTTATCCCCAGTTTCAAAGCTGCGTTCTTGCCTGTGTTTGTTTGCATAAATTTGCATTCTCTGTTGTGCATGCAGCAAATTTTCCTTGATTATGTGCCTAGCTGCTTCTCTCTGTTGCATTAGCTGTTTAGTATCATCATTCATATGTCCTGCATACTGGGTAATTGATCCAATTGGTGGGGTGTACCCATACAGTGCCTCAAAAGGGGTAGTTTTCAACCCTGTGTGATAGTTTGTATTGTACCAAAACTCAGCCAAACCTAGCCATTTAGCCCACCTCCTTGGGCTGTGATGAACCATACACCTTAGGTAGTTCTCTAGGCACTGGTTAACTCTCTCAGTCTGCCCATCAGTTTGGGGGTGATATGCAGTTGACATGTTTAACTATACCCCTATCAATTTAAAAAGCTCCTTCCAAAAAGAACTAATGAAATTTTATCTCTGTCTGGAACTATGTGTGTGGGTAACCCATGTAGCCTATAGATTATGTCAAGAAATAGGTTGGCCACAGTGAGAGCTGTGAAGAGGTGTGACAAGGCAGAAAAGTGTGCATATTTAGTTAACATATCCACCACCACTAAGATGATATCCTTTCCTTGTGACTTAGGTAACCCTTCAATAAAATCCATGGAGATATGGCTCCAAGCCTGCTCTGGAATGGGGAGGGGCTGTAGTAATCCAGGGTACCCCCCATGATCTGTCTTACTCCTCTGACAATCCTCACATTCTTTCACCCAGCTTGTAATGTCACTCTTCATGTTTGGCCAATAAAAGACCCTCTTTGTCCTCATATAAGTACCTAGCACCCCTGAGTGCCCYCCATAAGTYGAGTTGTGCATAGCTGTTAGAATCTTCCTCCTAAGGTTTTGATCACCCCCCACACACAACCTGCCCTTGTACCTGATCATATCCCCCAACATGGTAAAGTTTGGAAATGTAGTAGAATCTAGGGTTTTGGCCTCTCTTACCTTTTGAAAGAACTCATCTCCCTTGTAACTTTGAGCTACATCCTTCATCCATTCTGGAATAAATTGTGGTGATGTTAGCACAAGTGGTCTCATCTGGCCCTCTCCTAGATAAAGCATCAGCTGCCTTGTTCTATAACCCCTTTTTTTAATTGTATTTCATAGTTTAATCCCAGTAATTTGGCCATCCATTTCTTCTGAGTAGGAGTGTGATCCAGCAAGTACTTGAGTGCCTGTTGATCAGTTCTTATTACAAATTTACCTCCATGTTGGTAGTGTCTCCATCTATTCACAGCCATGAGAACTGCCAAAAACTCCCTCTCATATACAGATAGTGTTTGATTCATTGGGCATAACATCTTACTCATAAAAGCTAGAGACCTCCCTTCTTGCATCAAAACTGCACCTATTCCCATTCCACTGGCATCAGTCTCTAACAAACTCCCTTGAAAATTCTAGTAGAGCTAGGACAGGAGCAGTTGTCATAGCTTTCTTCAATCTGTCAAAAGCTGCTTGGGCATATTCATTCCATTTGAATTGATCCTTTTTTTAAGAGAGCAGTCAAGGGTCTACTAATGACTCCATATCCCTGTACAAACTTCCTGTAGTACCCTGTTAACCCTAAGAACCCTCTAAGTTGTTTTAGTGTCTTGGGGACAGGCCAATCAACCATGCATTGTATTTTCTAAGGATCAGTAGCAACTCCATCTTCGGATATAATGTGCCCTAAGTACTCCACCTTTGTCTTTCCAAAGCTGCATTTACTTTCCTTAACATATAGCCTATTCCCCCTTAGTAACTGCAATACCTCCTCAAGATGTTCCAAATGCTCCTCCCAACTCTTGATGTATACCAAAATATCATCAAAGAAAACTAGTACACTTTTCCTCAGCTATTCTCTAAAAACCTTATTCATAAGTGATTGGAAGGTGGCAGGGGCATTACACAACCCAAATGGCATGACTAAGAATTCATAGTGGCCATTGTGAGTGCTGAAGGCAGTTAAAAATCTGTGCTCAGGCTTCATTAAGATCTGAAAGTAACCACTCCTTAGGTCAATCTTTGAGATATACCTTTCTTCATGTAGCTCATCCAACAACTCATCAATCACTGGTATTGGGTAATCATGTTTCACTGTCAATCCATTTAAATACCTGTAGTCAACACACAACCTCCATGTGGTATCTTTCTTCTTTACTAAGATCACTGGGGATGCAAAGGGGTTCTTGCTGTCTTGAATAATGCCTGTCTCCAACATTTCCTTCACTATCTGCTCAATAGCCTCCTTATGGTCATGAGTTGTCCTGTAGGGGTACTGATGTCTTGGAACACTTCCTGGTTTTAAATTAATCTGATGTTCAATGCCTCTCCCTGGTGGTAGCTCCTTAGGATCCTCAAAGATATCCTTGTATTTTTCCAGCAATACCTTCATTCTTTCATTCCTTGCCTGATCTGTTTTAGCCATGGTCACCCAATACACTTCTTCTATATGAGCACATTGCTCCTCATGCACCAATTTGTATAGAGATGGACCTGAAATGAATCTACATTCTGCAGTGGATGCCAGGGCGTGAAGCCTCACTCTCTTGCCTCTTAGTGTTACAGTAAAAATCATCTTAGCATAGTCCAACTCAATAGGGGTACAGGACTTGAGCCAATCCCCCCTAAGATGAGATCACACCCTTCATTCTGTAGGACCCTCAGTGAATAATTAAACTGCTGTCCTTGTATTTCCCATTTAAGACTTACCACATGCTTATTACTCACCATCTTGTTGCCATTTGCCACTCTCACCAACAGGGGTTTAGTTGAACTCAGGTGGCAACCTAATTTTTTTGCACTCTTCTCCTGAATAAAACTTAAGGTACTCCCTGAATCAAACAAATTATGCAGCTTGTGTTCCCCATGTTGCCCAATAACCCTCATAGTAGTAATTCCATCCTCTCCTGAGATAGCATTTACAAACATCTGCACCTCCTCCATGATATCAGGTGCCTCAATGTCTGTTTCTTCATTATGCTGCAGATGGCTGAGTTCTTCCTCTTCAGTCATAATCATGTAGCTGATTTTGTTCTTGCACCTATGGCCTGGTTTGAATTTCTCATCATAATTGTAGCATAATCCCTTCTCTCTCCTAGCAGCCATCTCTCCTAAGGTCAACAATTTAGTATGAGGTTTTTGGGTGTAGGTGGGAGCTGACCTTATAGGTGTAGCTTCTGTAGTCTTAGTTTTAGGGTAGTTTGTGTATTTGGGGGTCCCTTTTAGCTTCTTGGTGATGGCCTCCAAGGTAATTAATTGTTTCTTACCCAGGTCAAGAGCTTGCTGTAGTGTGGTAGGCTCAAACATAGTGACAAAGGCTTGTACCTCTTCAGATAACCCACTAATGAAACTGGCAACAAAGTAATCCCCTGAATAACTCTGATTAAGAAACAGCATACAGGCCTTAAGCTCTTCAAATTTCTCCACATAATCCATGTATGAACCTGTGTGTTTCAGCTTGTTAAACTCTGCAATTATTTTTGCTTCCTTAAGCTGTTCAAACTTGGCTGATATGATGTATAAAAACTGCCCCCATGATATTTTCACTCTGATTGCCATTGAAATTTTGATACCACATAGCTGTTTTCCCTTCAAAGTGCATAGAAGCTAGGGTGACTTTTTGTGAATCTGACATAGGAGGTGCTAATTTAAAGTACCCATTGCATTTATGGATCCATGATCTGGACTGTGTGCCATCAAAATGGGGAAAATCAATTCTAGGCATTGGGTGTGTGTTGTGAGTTCCTGAATATTCAATCTGTTGTTTAGACCTGTTGCTTGTGTTTGAGTTGTGTCCTTTTTCATTTGCAGGTGTGGAAAAAGGTTTGCCCAAGATTGACTCTCCTTAAGACTGGCCTCTTCCTTTTTCTGGGTTAAGGAGCTGCATCTGGATGGTTGCTAGTGCAACAGTGAGGTGCTCCAATTTGCTGGTAAGGTTCTGGTTTTGCTCCATATTATCTGACCTGATGTGTGTGATTTGGGCCCTTATTTCAGAATTAATTTCTGAAATATGTTCTTGTAGTTTAATTTCTGATGCTTCCCTTTTCTGGGCTTCTGCTTGCAGAACCTGATCAAGCTTTTTTTGAGCTTCTTGGAGGTCTTTGAAGCGGGTGATCTCTGCCATGTCTGAGGATCGACTGCACTGGTGCCAATTGTTAGGTTTTTAATAATTATCTGGGAGAATTTATTGTAATTATGGTGTATTTGATGTAAATTTTCTGCAAAGAAGAATAAGAATTAGAACTTGGGGAGGAAGATAGAGAGTTAGATATTATGGAATTTTGAATAAATTTTCTGCAAAGAAGAATAAGAATAAGAATAAGAATTCTGGTTTTAATAATTTCAATAAATGATTAAATAAAATTTGAAAATTGATTTTTTTAAGTAAAAAGTTAAAAAAATATATTTAAAAAGGACTTGATTTTAATTCTAATATTAGGAATTAAAATTCAAAATTTTAACTTTTAATATTGAAATTAACTTACCTATGTATTCTCACAAATGAATCAAAGTCCACGTAGTTCGTTTAAAAACAAGTTTAAAACATATTTTTTTAAAAGGACTTCACTTTAATTTTTAGAAATTAAAATTTAAAATTTTAACTTTTAATGGAATTAATTTGTCTACGTATCCTCATAGAGGAATCAAAGTCCACGCAATTCTTATACTTACATTACTTACGTGGAGGAGGCACGTCTTCGTTCATTCGTAGCAATCATTGCCGTTACTTTCCGAAGTGATATCGTAATGGTCGCTCTCTTTACCTTCAACCAATTCTCATTTTATTAGTTTTGAACCAATCATTCATTAACATTTGATTTTTAAATTTTTAGGCAATAAGTTAGAACGTCAATCATTTAACAGAAAGCCTCTCGTGCTAAAAACTTGTTAAACATAAACCGTTGAAACAGGAATGACGAAAACCTCATTTGCAATCTTAGAGAGTGTATAAAAAATAGTAGCCAAATTCGGTTAAAACTGCACAAGATCGTTAGTACCATCGGGCCTTTTCGGGATATTTCCCGATTCAAATGCCCCTAAATGAGTTTCTAATTCCATTGTTTGACTATCACTAGCGTTTTTCCTTTAGTATCCTTAGTTTGCCTCATATATGGGGATAGAGCATGTCGATGGTCGTTGAATAATGGTCTTACATTAGAAGTAGAGGTAGAGGAAGGTGAAGGTGACGCATTAACATCAGTAGAACATTGATTGTATTCATTAAAAATAGTACATAAAGATTGTTTTGCTTGATAAGCACAATGTATGGGGTTAGGAATCTCAATATTTGGATTTTGTAAAAAAATTGACCTAATGCTTCATAATAAACTGTATGCAAATTTTATAAATCTTCATTTCGATAATTTAAGTCTAAAATTTTTGCAAACAAAAAAAACATCGGTAATGTATAGAAATATATGACTCATTTGCTCAACGTACTAGCAATGTAATCACCTAATTCAGGCGAATCGAGTAAAGAATTACTAATAAGTACAATTTGAAAGCGACATCATATTATAAAAATCATCCCAAGTATGGGGAAATAAAATGAAATCGACATCATGATTAGCAAAAAAAGCACTCAATACTTCTTTATATTCAAAAGAATCATTAAGCATTTTAAGTTGAGATCCCAACGATATGGCACATCAATTGATTTTTTTTAGATTTAAACCATTGATTCATCAATATTTCCGCCATCTTTTTGATACTCGTATAAAATAGTGAATATTTTGCGTGAAATATTGACCGCGGTATGCGAACTATTAAATTCTTTATATGCAATCAAACGTTTTTCTCAAAGTCTATGAATTATCAATCCAATGACATGTAATTCCCATATTATTATTATTAAGGGAATTCGTCCAAATATTCGAATATATCAAGACATTATGTGGCAAACTATCAAATATGAATGTCATATTCAACTTATATTCACTAACCATGTTTTCAAGATCATGAGTAGCCTTATTTCGTGAAATCCTAGTGTTAGATTCATTAAATGTACCTTTAATATGATTTTCATAATGACTACTATGCGCATGATTAAAAGGAAGATCCATAACGGCAACAAATCTTGCAAGAAACTTCCAATGACCACTTTCGCTAGATCGAAATAAATTAGAACTCGTACCTTGACTGTCGGCCCCGACAGTAGATGAAGACGAGAAGTTTATTTGTGTTTGAGAGCTACCAACGGTGTATTTGTCGGGATGTTTCTTCTCCTTGTGTGATATCATCGTCTCGTAGCAAAAGTGTAGTGTTAGGGCAATAATTGCATTTTGCACGAGATTTACCCTCGATCGTCCTTCTTGTGAAATGAAATCTGAAGATGAGGGATTGGTATTCACTCGGCTTCTTTGCCTTCGCCTTTGCATTCGACTTAAATTTTCCTGGAGGCGGTGGTGGCATAGCACGGTTAGCACGCTCTTCTTCCTCATCTTCATGAAGATTTACTTGTGTCAGCAGTTCGGATTCGTCGAAGATGGGTAAATTCTCACCCAAAAATTATTTGATTATATAAGTCATCAATTTTTTGCGGCGTCATCTCATCGAAAATATGATCTCCAGTAACGGCCGAAGGTTCTCGAGGTCCTCAACCTCGGTCTCGACGAGATACACAAATAGAATTAGTATTAATATTATGAGACGAGCATGCCATAATAATATTATAAAAAAAGATTACAAAAATGAGAAGTGATTATTAATAGTATTTTTCCACAAATTAACAACTTGAAACTTCAAAATATAAAAGAAGAAGAAGAAGATTAGAGATGAATTGGTGTGGGGATTGGTATTGGAGAGAAGGGTATTTTTAGGTGTATAAATTGATTAAAAAACTTTTTTGAAAAAAATAGTTGTTGGAACCGCCAGTTTTCGATTAAAATCGGTCGATTTTCGGTTAACCGACCATTCTCGAAAGGGCATATTTTGTAGCCGTCGATCAACGGCTATCGTCTAAGCCATTGATTTCAAATGGCCTCAAACCAGCCGATTTTTTTTTCGGTTAACCACGTAAAACTAGTTCATTGTTTTCGTTCCAACCGAAACCTATGATCAACAGTTAACCGAATCATTGACCGAAAATCAGAACGAGTGATTTTCTGATTAATCAGAACCGGTTTGATATGTCTAGTTGTCAAGTTCATTTGCAGTGCTAAAAACCGGTGGATATATTTAATTCGTGGAGTAAGTGTTTGCAGATTCTACAAAAAGAAGAAGAAAAAATAAAGATTTTGAACATTTAGCTTAAATTTTCTTTTAATACTTTTGGGTGTTTGCAAATACTAACTTTTGCTATTAACTTCTACTTTATTTCAACAAAATCTAGAAATTAGATGTGGTTTGCTTTTGATTTCAAAAAAGTGTTTCCATAGTTTTGTAAATAAAAAATAATTTGTATTTTATATTTCTATCCTCAATCTTTTGATCACTATTTATAATATAAGGGTAACTTTGTGACTATATTCAAAATCTAATGTTTAAAGTACTATTCTTGTAAACACTCCTTTTATTTAAGCATCTATTTGCAAGTACTTAACGACTTCAACATCTCCTGCAATAAAGCACCAGGGTCGACAATATAACCGTTTATCTTAATTTCATTTTTTTTTGCACAATACTTAAAAATAAGTATTGTGAAACTGAGGGAGTATAAGATTAAACATACTTTATTTTTACAGTAAATATCAAAATATATCTGAAAAGTGGATATGAGTTTACATAAATATTATATTTAAAAAGTTGTTTGTTGGTATTTAAAATTTTAGTTTTAGCACAAACAAGTATTAAATTTCTCAATCTCAAATCTGTTGTTTTGAATACTAAGAACAAAGTCTCAATGAGTTAGGTAAGCTAAGAATCTTCTTTCCAAATCAAGAAAAAGATTTTACTCCTATTATGTCCACTGGGTGTCGAACAATTGACTTACATACACATTCCATAATTTCACCACCAAGAAGATATCTTCCATTGGCCGATTGTTATATCTAATTATATCACTTAAAATTACTTGATATATTCTGTAATATATATATATATATATATATATATATTTTGTGTGTGTGTGTTGTGTGGTGGGGGGGGGGGGGGGTTGTATGTATGTGTGAGTGTGTATTCAAATACATAAACACACACATACTGATACGACATCAAAAATCGACTCGACTATATACGGTAAGAAAGTAACGAAAGGGGAAGAAGGTTTTAGGTCCCGCCATATATGGTAATAAAGTTTTATGGTTATTATGGAATTATGAAAACTAAGAATCCTTATATGAGAATTTTTTTTAATATAGAGATTGGGTATAATTAGTTGATTTAATCCCATCCTATGGAGGAACCCTATTAACAGGTGGAGAAGTCTAAATAATCTTATAAATAGGGGATTCATGCCCTTATTTCACAACTTAACTTCAACTTCTACAACATTATTCAACTCCACCCTTCTCTCAATCACTGAGCTCACATTATGTGGAATAATCCTCTTATCTCCAATTATCATGGATCATGGAGCTTACGAATTAATGGATTTTATGGTGATCTCTCCATTAGAAGAGGCGATCTCCTCTTTAGGAAAAGTGAGCTCTTATACAGGAAACGGGGACCCAAGATTGGGAACACGTCTCTTGTCTCTTATCTATATAAAGAGGATACAAGCCTCACTTCTTACTCTAAGTTGATTTTTTATCATACGTTTTGAGCTCTCGCATATCTCTCAAACACTTTCTGACTTAAGCATCGGAGGGCCTACGCCGGGGCTGTCCACTGCCTGGCTTGGGTTTTGTTTTGCAGGAAAGATTGATCAGGTTGCCATGAACCTTCGAGAGGTCTATCAGATTGCTGATTGCATATTTGAGGTTAGCACTCTATTTACTTGGTGAACCGATCTTTTTGGTCGCATCAAGTGGCGCCATCTGTGGGAAATATGAGGGACGTCAAGTCCTTGAGCATAAGACGTGAGGTTTCAGACAATTCAATTCATCAATAACAATGGATGGTAAAGGTGGACTTACAAAAGACCAAAGTGAAAGATAAGTTTCTATTTTCCTTTCTTTTCAAATCGGACAAATGAAAATATGGCTTGGTATATGGTATGATATATTTGATTTATATGGGGTAATTTGGTATATCCGATGTATATGGTGATATGGTTTTTATGGTTATGGAAAAGGGCAATACTTGATTTAATTTGCAACGAATATGTTTGATTAACATATTCTTCATGGTTTGGTTATGTGCTTGTGAATATATTTGATTAACTTATTCCTTGCTTGGTTGGTTTTGTACTCATGTGAATATGTTTGATTAACATATTCTTTTACTTGATTGATTATGAGTCTATATGGATATGTCTGGAGAATATGGACATATTTTAATGTGGTTTAATTGGATTAACATGGAATATAACTTTGTATTGATGTCAGGGGGATAAATGAAACTTTTTATAATAATAGTTTTAAAAACTAGCCCGCCTCCATATCGCCTCACAGAGTGGAGCATTTATATGTGTTTTGATGAATAGGTTCATGGAGGATTAATTGTGCCTAAAAGGTTAATCTAATAATTATGAGCGCAAGTAGGGTTGCGATGCTCGCATCCTACTTATCGATTATTTTTATGATTGTATACTAACGGATTGAGTGCACGTCTACCTGTTTAGTTCGTATTAATTATGATTTTGAAGGGTTAATTTATGAGCTGCCCGACATCTAACGTGGGGATGACCGATTCAACTAAACACGATGAGGTCACGTATTCAAGGAAATGTGATCATGGAGTTTTGCATCCTAAAACTAAAGAGGTCATGCAGTTGAATATTCGAGGAGAGGTAAGCTTTTCTATGGCATCATGATGACTACATATCAGGTACGCTCTTTTAAGGCTCATAAAGAGAGGGTTTTACAATTCCTTCATCTACCTTGCTTGATTTTCTATCTCGGACCTTCAGGCGCCAGGATGATGGTGCTACGCGCCGAGATTCTCGCTCGCCTCCAAAAGCAAGCCATCTCATTGCGCGTCTCGTTCCACGGACTAGCACAAGCACTTCACTCATCGGCCCAACTTTTCGATGACCTCGACCCGCCTCGCATACCCCTTGCTTCATGACTCATGTCGAGTCTTCTATGCATCGTCCCTGTTGGCCCAGTCGCACAACTCTCGAATCTGGATGTCGAGCTCGTCCATTTTATAAGCATGGATTGGATAAATAATTTATGCGAACTAATTTAAAACGACACCGTCTCTTTTTAATGGAAAAGCGACTCTATTTTGCCATCTACAAAATACTCTAAAGATACAAACACGTACACCACATTGTTCATGCTGCGAACTCAGCTCTATCCTCGCGATCTTAGCTTTACTCTTGCGACCTCACTTTTGTTATCAGCAGCGGCCTTAGCCCGCGACCCCGCCTTTATTCTTACGATTGTAGCTACGATCTCGGAAACCCCATGCAACCTCATTACATAGAACAATATATGACTTTATGTTATGGATATGGTATGGCCCGACGCTTGTTTAGGTCGGCGATGGATTGAGATTTTTTATGCACACTTTCACAAACTATGGGCTGACGCTTTCATTAGGTCGACAATGGTTTATGGACATGGTCTCTTATGGTTATGGGTCGACGCTTTCATCAGGTCGTGATGGATGGATGGATGGATGGATGGATGGATGGTTTTACGCAAGGGACATGTTTGATTTACATGTTCTTTGCGATTTCTTTTATGTGTTTTTGAATATGATTGATTTTCATACTCCTTGTTGTGAGGAGCATGTTTGATTTACATGTTCTCTGAAATTTCTGATTATGTGTTTTCAACTATATGTGATTAACATATTCCTTGCTTGGTTGTCATGTGTTTAGGGGAATATGTTTGATCAACATATTCCTTGTGGTGTTTTGTTAGGATGTCTATATGGTTATAGTTGATTTGTAAATTCTATGATTACTTGATGATGTGTTGATGCGACTTGGTTGAATTATCTTGCTCTCATTATTTGAACATGGGGGACTAAGTAGTTTTCTTAGTCGTCTATGGTCAAGATTTATTGAGTTCATGCGACCTGGTTGTTTTTGCCTTGTTCGCATTATATGAACATGAGGGACTGAGTGGCTTTCTCGACCCTATGTTATTGTTATATGGTTGCACCTGGTTTGTGTATGCTCTAATGTTTTATTTTGTTCAATTTATTTAAACTTGGGGGACTAAATGGTTTTCTTGTTCATATGTGGTTTTATATGGTTCCGATTTACTATGGTCACCAACCTATTTCTTCCTCAAACCTCGTGTTTGCCTCGCCGATCACTCGTGTTTATGGAGGATCTGAGTTATCTCGTCATATGCACAATTACGCAAGCGTGGGACTTAACACACACACAAAATATTACGGGGGCACATACCCAACCTCATATACTATGCCTCGAGTTTGTATATAAGGAAAGGCCTTGGCCAGCAAACTCGAATCACAAAACGCCGAGCCAAGCCTAATAAGATCATGCCTAATAAAAGCTATCAGATGAAAGCCCCATCCGCTAAGCATATCTCCAGTGACAGTTGCACACCGCCACCCAGGTGGCCAGAGCCACCATCGAGAAGCCCTACCAAAATCCGTCATCTTCGGATAATGGCCACACCTTCATGCTTCTCCTCAACTGACGTGCAATCAGCCACACATCGTCCGTGTGTTGCCGGTAACTGCCACCTGAATAGTAGCACTCCTCTCAAAACCCTCATATGCATCTGAGTCTTGCACTCTCATTATTTTTCTTTTGAAGGTTTCTTTCCTATTTATATAAACAGGGACGTAACCGTTCTCCAACCACATGCTGTAGAAAACTGTCCCATTCTGCTGTTACACATAATCGCTCGGGACTTGCATGCTCACCACGAGGAATGGATACATGAAGCTTGCGCGTCTTGATCTTGACAACTACCTTCCTTCGTAAACCCGCCTTTCCAACCATCATATGCCGAAATTACTCGCATAACCGCCCATCACTACTTAACCAAACATCTAGAATTTGCACAAGTGCCCAGCCCCTTGTGCACCTCATCGAGTCTAGCTCGTAACCGTCAAACCAAGACATCAACCATCTCCAGCATAGCCCTTAGTTACCCGCCTTCGATCCGCATGCAATATCATGCTTTCTTACAAACTGAGCCGACCCAACCCTGGGTCGGGTTAAACACCTGGATCGACCCGTGACCCATTCCCATGACTAGTGTTGCCGACTGTCAGCATCCCTCGTGAGCCATGGCTGACACCCCCGGGTCACCATAGGGCTGAAGTTTCACAAATCCTTCCCTATATAACAGGCTTTAGAAAAACATGCAAAGACCCACCGATACACACTGCTTGTCTGTACAGGTACTAGTGCCTCCTCAATTTTTCAATGTCTAACTTCTTGAAAAACAAGACAAAGGCACATACAAGATAATATCTCGATACAAATACCTAGAAACCTCTAAATGTGTGTCGCTCTCCCTTGTCTCGTACGATATCGTACCATGCCGACACCGTTTACCCCGCAGACTTGTCGACCTGCTGAGTTATCGTGCAAAGGTTGTAACGCTAGGCAATGCTTAAACAGATGTTTTTATGATTGAGATTTTGACCAAACTATTTTAGGTCGATTATTACTCCATAGATACATAATTCAAATATATGTGTATTCTTATGGTTTTTTATGGGCCGACACTTATTCAGGTCGGCAATGGCTTTTATGGTTCTTATGGTTAGGTTGATAATGTCTTTATGGTTTATGGTGTCATGGTTATGAGATGACAAATATCCAAGTCGCTAAATATGCATGTTTTATATGGATTTATAGGGCGACCTCCCCTTTTAGAAGGAGTAATCTTTTTTATAGGGACGAGCTATTTTTGGAGTGGCGAGCTTTCGTGTAGGAGTGGCGATCTCTTATATGAGGGTGGCGAGCTCGCATCAAGTTAAATGGTATCATGATAGTTCAGAACTCAGTGGTAGCTCGGTATTATGAGCTAGATGATTAGCGCGATCTTGGGCCTTGATAGGCTATTATGAATTATGGTATGAGGTTCCGACGAACTAAAGAAATGGTTTATGGTTATAAGGTGATGCTTAAATAATATTTCAGGGTTATGGTTTATGGTTTGGAATGACTTTTTGGCCGACCTGCTTTAGGTCGGATATTGAAATTTTTATTTTTTATATATTCTACCTAATTTCGTACCTCAATCAACTAGAATATGAGGGACTAGCTGATATGACATCGAAAATTGACTCGACTATATATGGTAAGAAAGTAACGAAAGGGGAAGAAGGTTCTAGGTCCCTCCATATATGGTAATAAGGTTTTATGGTTATTATGAAATTATGGAAACTAAGAATCCTTATATGAGAGTATTTCCTAATTATGGGGATTGGGTACAATTAGAAGATTTATTCCCATCTTATGAAGGAATCCTATTAACATGTGGTGAAGTCTAAATAGGGGATTCAGACCCTTATTTCACAACTTAACTTCAACTTCTACAACATTAATCCACTCCACCCTTCTCTCAATCACAAAGCTCACATTGTGTTGAATAATTCTCTCATCTTCAATTATCATGTATCATGGAGCTTACAGATTTATGGATTTTATGGCGATCTCTCCTTTAGAAGAGGCGATCTCCTCTTTAGAAGAAGCGAGTTCTTATACAGGAAACGTGGATCCAAGATTGGGAACACGTCTCTTGTCTCTTATCTATATAAAAAGGAAACATGCCTCTCTTCTTACTCTAAGTTGATTTTTTATCCTACGTTTTGAACTCTGGCATATCTCTCGAACACTTTCTATCAGGTCGCTGACTGCATATTTGAGGTTAGCACTCTATTTTCTTGGTGAACCAATCATTTTGGTCGCAATACATACATACTAGTTTAACACTCGTGAGTTACACGAGATTTATTAAAATATAATATATAAAAAATATTTATGATCGTTATACAGTTTTTAAATCTGTAAATAAAAAACTCAAAACATATTGTATTCTCAACTCGTATCTTGTACCGATGTCTAATTACGGTTTAATAACTATTATTTATTTATTGTTAAATAATTTTATTTCATTAATTTAGTTCATAATTTCATATTTGCATACTGAAATAAATTCAAACTTGTTAAACTTTCAACCGGTATATAATTTCCTATTAATTAGTTATTATTAAATATTTTTATATTGAAATATTTAGATTTAATTCTATAATAGTTATTAGTTACATACATATGTTATATTCTCAAATCGTGTCGTATTGTATTGGTGTGTAATCAGTATTTATTAATTAAAGTTATATAAAATATATATTTTTTATATTTAAATTGAGTTCGTTAATAATATTTAGTCACATACTTAGATTATTGCAAACTCGTGATTTACTTACATTATATATTTGAAATCCTAAAAATAAAGATATTTTAACTATTATTATAAATACAACTTACTTAGATTATTAATAAATAATTAAGTTTTTTTGTAAATAATATTATCTTATACTCCAAGTAATTTATCTTTTAATTAAGATAAGTACTTTAGATTTTTTTTCTAAGTACATATGATATTTTATTTATTTATATTAGAAGAGTAAAAGGGAATATTGAATGAAACAAAATATAAATAAATAAAAATACTAATTAGACAAATATAAAAAAAATAGAATTAAGTTAGGAAACATAATTTTACATGAAAAAAATAAAATAAGACTGGACTTGAGTCCACCCCAGCCCTTGGGGTGACTCTACACTTGTTTGAGACCTTGGAAATAAAAAGTGTAGCATATCGTTCTGGTTGAACAAAAAATGCAATCAAAATACTAAAAGTGAATTATGGGTCCAAATCAAACTCTAAGTTCTATGAGATCAAAATTACAATTTTCTCGAAAACATAAGGGAAAATGAAATTTCTTCTCCTTTAAATTGACCTAATTTGACATTCAGTCTTTTTTTTTTGCCTATTTGCAATTTCATCCGTATTCTTTTAAAATTTCTGCAATTTCAACCGATTGTCGTCGGACGAACTCAATTGCACCGAACTTTGCTGATTAGGCGCCGGCTTATGCTGAGTTATCTTTAATTTTGAGGAAACTCGGCCATGTGGAAATAAATTAAAAGAAAAACATACATTCGACCTCACCATTTCCATGGCAGAGAACCCGGCCGCCGCCGCCCTCGAGCGCTACGACATCCAGCCATCCCCAAACCCCACGACGGAAATAACCCTGCCCCTCCTCCACTACAACATAACGTGGATATATTTACACCCCGTCCAATGTCTCCTCTTCTTCGACTTCCCCTGTTCCAACCCCAAATTCCTAAAAACCCTTGCCCCCAAACTCAAACACTCCATGCGCCAAACCTACACCATTTCCTCCCACTTGCCGGAAACATCATCCACCCCCTCCACTCCGGCGAACCCTTCATCCGCTTCTCCGCCGRCGACTCTGTCCCGCTCACCATCGCCGAGTCCAACTTCGACTTCGACCACCTCACCGACAACCACCCCCGAGTCGCCGACGAGTTATACGCCTGTGTCCCCAATCTCCCGTCGGCGAAGCGCTCACATAACGACGTCGTATTGCCAGCCTTGGCCCTCCAGATCACGCTGTTCCCAGATCGTGTCTGGGTTTCACCAACCACCACACCATAGGCGATGCCACCACCATCGTCCGGTTCATCAATGCCTGGGCCTCCACCAACAAATCTGGCGGTGTCGCCAACAACATAACGCCGGTCTACGACAGAACCGCCATCGCGGACCCGGAGGGTCTCGACAAAATCTACCGGAATCTAATCAAAAGATCTCGCACCTTTGAGTCTCCGTCGATCTCGTTCCCCTCAACAAACTCCAGCGGACCTTTGTACTCACCGGAGACAACGTCCAGAAGCTCAAAAACGCCATCGCGTCAAGACGGCAGGAAAGCACGTCCCCACCTTCGCCAATTGATCTACTACTAGGTTTTTTGGGGGGATATAGTGCAGGAGGGATGGTTTTCTTTTAATTCATTTCCACATGGCAAATAAAAATGTTTTACTTTTAATTTATTTTTACATGGCCGAATTTCCCCAAAATTAAAGATAACTCAGCACAAGTCGGTGCTTAATCAACAAAGTCTGGTGCAATTGAGTTCGTTCGGCGACAATCGGATAAAATTATAGAAATTAAAAAAAAAACAGATAAAATTATAAACAGACCATAAAAAAGGACTGAATATCAAACTAGATCAACTTAAAAGACTGATAAATTTCATTTTCTTGAACACAATGTCGCCATTGTGGTGTTAGAAAATTGAATGCCAAATATGAAGTGTATACAAGTTTGTCATCGAATTCAGATTCACATTTACCCGAAGAATCGGGAACATGTCATCCTCACTAATTATATATAATCATGCATGCGTGCAATTAATTGAGTTGTCAAGAAAGTCTAATCAAATTATTAGCTGTTCCTACTTCCTAGTCTTTTAAGACGTCGGCTGTGGATTTAGTTGTTGACACAAACGTGTCAAAGGAGTTTAACTGAAGTTGGATGTTGGAACCAAGCGTGCCAAAAAAGGTGTCAACTGAATTTAGTTCAGAGTCGTGTCGCCATGTGATGATCCTGCATATCGAATTTGAAGATAGTACACATCAAATGTACAATGTCAAAGATACTATTTGATTTTAGTGCACAATATTCCATACACAATAAATGCAGACTTATTATCTCTGTTTTGACAAATAGCATATTTCTTGTAAACGATTAATTAACCATTTTAGCATAATATGTATAAACAATGTAGCTAATATTCAAAAGAATATAAAATATAAAACAACAAGGCTTCATGTTGGATTGATGGATATGAAACCAAGTAATATAAAGTTCATAGTAATAAACTCTCTAGCATGTTTGGACAAGTTCATGATTCCAATTTCTTGAACTCAAATTTAAAGTTGTTTTCATTTTCAAATCTAGCTTATATGAAGTTATTTGAAATCCTTATAATGATATTCTTCGATCCAAATCCCACTTCAATATAAAAGGCGACGATTCTCTAAAAAAAACTAAATTGAACTATTTTTGCACATAAAATATAGGTAGTAGTATTTTGTTTAGGAAAGCAACATTTCAATACCAAAAAGTCCAATTGATCACAAAATAAGTTCATTACAAGAGGAGAGACGACAATTTTTTACACCACACGACACGAGTATGTACTATATTTCACCAGCCATATTAATTAACACTCCAATCTATTATTTCTTAAAAAACATGAGAAATTAACAAAAGTTGTAACTATTTAACATTCCCAAGTTTAAAATCCACCAAAGCCCCAATCCGCTTCACCGACAAATCCAGAGTCTCCTTGGCCATGTTCGCGAAGCAAACCCGAAACCAACCGGGTTCGGAGCAATGGAACGAGGATCCGGGCGACACGTTCAACCCGTATTCGTGAAGCATTTTCTCCCAAAGCTCCATCTCAGCTTCAAGCGTATCCGAAGCAAGCAAATGCCTCATATCAACCCAACAGAACAATCCAGCATTGCTCTTCAAGCACTTTATCCCTATTTTCTCCAGGCCTGAAACGAGCATTTTTCGCCTGTTTTTCAGCCTTCTTCGGTTTTCTATTATGTATTTCTTTATGAATTTCCTGTCGGCCAATATTTTGGTTAGTAGGAACTGAGACTGCGAAGAAATAAGGCCGAAGCTCGACATTTTAGTGGCGGCCGAGATTAGGGTTTCGTTGTTGGAGTATATCATGCCGATCCTAAAACCCGGAAGGCCAAGATCTTTCGACAGGCTCGAGACGACATGGACTTGGTCCGAGACCGATGAGTTTTCTTGATGATCGAGGGCTTCTAAGATGCTTATGAATCTCGGGGAATCGAAGACCGTGCCGGAGTAGATTTCGTCGCTGACGATGTGGATGTTTTTGTCGATGGCGAATGTGATGAGGAGTTTTAGGTCTCCTAGGGTTAAAGATGTGCCTAGTGGGTTTGAAGGGTTAGTGATTAGTAGGCCTTTGACTTGTAGGTCAAGCTTTTGGGCTTGTTGGTAGGCTTTTTCTAGGGCCGGAAGTGTGATTCGGTAATTGTTTGAGCTGGAGCAATTTATCCGGACGATTTCGACATCGGTTCGCCATTTTAGATCTCTGTCGAACCTGTTAGGAATTAAGGTTAAATTGAAATGCTATTTCAATTTTATTTTTATTTTTAGTATTTGAATAGGAAACGATGTTCTTACCCGGGATAATAAGGCGTTGGGACTAAAAATGCTCCGCCGAGTTCAGCAAGGCAAAACATGAGAATTTCGTTAGCTGATGTTGCGCCTGCTGTGAGTACAAGCTTGTTGGCGTCAAATTTCACCTTGTTTTGTCTTATATCGGACATGTACTCTGCTAGTTCCTGAAATTAAAAGTATTAATTACAATGAAAAAGGCAAAGAAAAATATCAAGACTTTCTTCATAATGAGCAAGAACATGAGCAAAGTATAACAAGAGGCCAGGACAACTTATTTTAGAGATAATAATTATAATTATAATTATTATTAATATTTATTACCTTCTTAAATTCGGGCAAGCCACGATAATCCTGAGAAAGAGCCAATTCCCTGAATAAGGATCTACCCCTTTGAATAAACGAGTAGCTTTCTTGATTTCTTGCAACCCAGGTTTCCATATGATCAAACGAAAGCTGTACCAAAAATTAAAAATTTGTTATAGTAATTTTCTTAAGAATAAATTAAAATTCGAAACTCAACGTGGCAAGATGTGATTGGTAATATTCCTATATTTGTTTCCTCCTTTTAAAGTAATGCTTGGCAGAAAAAGGAAATCTGAAAAATAAGGAGGGTCACGTTTTTTAGTCGGAAAAAATAAAAAATACCGGTACCAACCTGGTTTTCAGCCAGGCCCATCTGAATAATCCCGGACGGATTTTTAATGGGGTCGAATGGATTCTTTTCGTATTCTTGCCATCCTAAGAAGTATGATGAGTCTTGCCCATGTGACTTGCATGTAATTTTCCTGGACAACATTTTTTATTTTTTTTTATTTACTTTCGTGCTTCAAAACAACTTCAAAAACCTTTCCAGGAATAAAATGTGTCAAAATAATGGAGAAGGGTGGTCGATGTGGGGTTTTTCCGATAAAATAGGATGTGTTATATATAGTGCAAGTGATCGTCATTTTTCCTTTTCAGATAATTCAGATAATGGCCCGACAATTGCATGGAGAGGACGGTGATTATTTTTGACCATACGACATTAAATGTAGAGTTGTTTTACTTGACTTTGTGGAAATATCCATGAAAAAACAGTGGGTGTTCAAAAGTAACAGCGAGCTCATTAAAGATAAAAACAAACTTATGATTATATTATATTTTAGTATAAACATACGATATATATTCCAGTAGAGAATGAGATGGTTATAACTGCACACATAATTAATATTGCCCTAAATTGTTTGGTAAAAAATGTTATAGTAAAATTTGATAACTACTTAAAATATGTAGTTAGAAATATTACACTACAATTTGACAGTTATATCGGGTTGAATGTATCATCTATTGTCATGTAGGTTCCAAGTAATATCATCGGGCTCCTCCACAACGATCTCTCATACGGCTTGTATGATTTGTGTTTATGCGACCTGATGTTATCAGGACGCTAGTCAACTTATGTGAAATTTATGCGACTTGTTGTTATCAAGTCGCTGATCTGTGAACTAAGTATAGTCTCTAATATCCCAACCCCCCCTTTTCGAGTGCAACGAGGAATAACAAAGAGTTTATTTCACAGTCGAATGAAGAATTGATGTAAGAGTAGTTTAGTGAAGACATATGTAGTATGGTCTACAGATGAAACAAATTGAACTTGTAATACCAGCTTCTACCCACCCTGAGGCACCATAGCATGTCGGGAATAAGGGGGGACATACTGGACGTTTCTTTGCAATGAGGTCCCTTAAAAATGGAGATCTAACTCAAAGTGTTTGGTACGAGTATGAAAAACAGGATTGGAGGCAACATCAATGGCACTTTGATTGTCAATACAAATTTTGGGAACAACAGGAAGTTTGACATGAAACTCCTAAAACAGGGATCGAACCCATATTATTTCTGCAGTAACATGAGTTAGGCTGCGATATTCAACCTCAGTGTTGGATTTGGATACAAAGGTCTGCTTTTTAGAGCACCAAGAGACAATACTTCTCCACAAAAAGATACCAAAACCTGTAATGGATTTCCTGTCATCAAGGTCTCCAACCTAGTGTGAATCTGAAAACCCTATGAGCGTGAAGTGAGGTTTTCCTGAAGTTGATTCCAACATGAACTACTCCAGCAAGGTATCTTAGAATCCTCTTGACAGCTCTCCAGTGTGTGTGCTGAGGGGGAAGTGCATGTATTGGCACATCTTGTTGACATTATATGAGATGTCAGGTCTAGTGATGGTATATACTGATGGACTCCAACAATACTCCTGTAAAGTGAGAGATCAATAGTTGGTTCTCCTTGTGTTTTGAACAGGACATGAGAAACAATCATAGGTGTAGGGGTGGCTTTAGCTTCAGTCATACCAGCTCTTTCCAAATGATTTGTAATGTACTTTCCCTAATTTAAATGCGGACCCTAAGTTGTGTGAAAAATCTCAATGCCAAGAAAATGGTGTAGTTTACCTAAATCTTTCAGTGAAAACGCTGAATCAAGATGAGTAATACGTTTGGCGATTCCAGCTTTGTTCTTCCTATTACTAATATGCATCAACATACACCAATATCCTGATGCATCCAGAGAAAGTGTTATTAAAGAAAAGGGAACTATCAGCCTTTCAAGCTTAGAAACCAGTTGAGTAAGAACAGCTCTCAGTTTTCCAAACCAGGCTCTAGGAACATGTTAAAGCCCATATATATCTTTAGAAAACTTGCACACTTGAAGTTTATCACTATTCTGTTCAAAGCCAGGTGGCTGAGCCATGAAAATTCCTCTATCAAACTCTCCATTCAAGAGATCATAGTTAACATCAAATGGCTTTATGGACTAGTTACACTTGACAACCATAAAAAGAACAATTCTAATAGTGGTTGCTTTAACAATAGGGCTAAGGGTCTAAAAAAAATAAAAACCTGACACTTGATTATATCTTTTGGCCACTAATTTGGCCTTGTACCGAGCTACTGTTCCACCAGCATGAGTTTTCACCTTGAATACCCACTTGCAACCAATCAAAGACTTGCCTGGATGTAGCTCAGAGAGAGACCAGGTCTAATTATAACAAGGGCTTCATTCTCTTCACACATATATAGCTTCTTCCCATTTGGGATGAGCTAAGGCTTCAATATAGGAAAAATACTCTCTGAAATCAAGGAGCTGTGTACTGAGTACTCTGGGCTTGTAGATTCGTAATTTATCCCTTGTTACCATGTGGTGTTTTCCTACAAAAGGGTTAGTACCTGCACAAGAAGGAAAAGGAAAAACATGTGTAGGACACATAAATAGTAATTCAACAGTGAGGGGAATAGTAGAGGGACTGTATTGACTGGAGGGTAGTGAGACTGGTTGATGTATAGAGCAGGACTTATGTGAAGTATGAAATTATGGTGAGGTTCCTGGTGATTGTGGTGAGGTCAGTGGTGATTACGGTGAGGTCATTGGTGTTTGTTAAGTGATTGTAAGGTCTGACACTACTGCAAAATCTGCATTCCACGGCGGTTATTTTATGAAATTTACAGTGGTTTTTGAACCGCCGTAGGTAGTGGGGTCGTAGAAAGTAGTTCTACAACTGATGTTAAATCCAACTCATTAACGTCAGTTGTACGGAACCGCTGTTGTTTAATATAAATTATAAAAAAAAATTCTGGTGAGACCAACGAGTCTGGGCGAGTTTCGGCGTTAAGTCCAGGCGAGTTCCTCGTTCGGCTCTAAGTCCAGGGGCAGGTTCCGGCGATGTCCAGTAGGTTCGTCCATCGGCAGGTTCTAACGACGTCCAGTAGGTTCCGACGACATCCAGCATCTTCCTCATCTTGCCCGATTTGAGAACTGCTGGTTCCGATGACGTCCAATGGCCCCTCGCAATCTTCGGCATCTTCCTCGTAAAGAAGGTTTTGGAGACATCCAACGACCTTTCGTGATCTACAGCGACGTCTAATGGCAGCTGGCGATGAAGATTACGTCCAAGATGAAGATGTGTGAAGGATATAATGAAGATGAAGGCATGAAGGTGGGTACACGGGTCGATGATGTGGTGAATACAGATCGTCAGATGAGACACAGATCAATGGTTAAAACAACTTGCTTGAGTAAGACGAGAATTTGTGACATGGCAGACTACTAATCTACAGCAGTTGTAATGGAACCGACGTTAAATCCTGCGAACTAATTAACCTGTCACGTGAACTAATTAACGTACGAACTAATTAATGTCGGTTCTTAAGGAACCGCCGTTAATTAGTTTAGATTTAAATTAATTAATGGCGGTTCTATGAAAACCGACGTAAAATATAGGATTCTATGGTGGTTTTAAGAGAACCGACGTAAAATATTGGATTCTACGGCGATTTTCTGGAAAACCACCGTAAGAACATATTTAACGGCGATTTTGCTGGAACTGTCGTGGATGAGGCGCCGTAGAATCCCTATTCTGCAGTAGTGTGAGAAGGTGATTTAGAGGATTGATTGGTGGTTTGGGAAAGATTTTTAGCAGCTTCGGAAACTATTATAAGAGGAGGAGGACCAAGTATAGATGGTTGATTATTTGAACAAGAATGAGGTCCAAAATACTTGGAAAAAGGAAATTTTAGTTCATCGAAGATCATATATCTAGTGATTATGACCATTCCACTTGGTAGTAAGATCTTGAATCCCTTCTAGTGTGCATTGTAACCTAGGAAAGTACTGGGTTGAGACCTGAATTGAAGTTTGTGTTTATTAAGTGGTACAAGACGAGGGTAATAGAGACACCCAAAGGTTTAAGATGTATGTAGTTAGGTTTTTATTTCAGTAAGAGTTGATGAGGGCTTTTGTACTGAATAGTTTAGGGTAATCTGTTGATGAGGTAGACAGCAGTAGTAAAGGTATTTTCCCGGTATTTGATAGGCAAATGAGAGTGAGAAAGAAGAGAGAGTCCTTTTTCAAGAATGTGTCTGTGTTTTCTCTCTGTAAGACCATTCTGTTTACGAGTGTAAGGACAAGAGATTTTATGATGTATTTCAGAAGAGCGAAATAGGTTTGTGAGAGCTATAAATTATTTCCCTCCATCACTTTGAACTGACCTGATAGGTTCAGTAAGTGAGTAAAGGCATTGATCACATATGATTTTCGCTTTAGCAAATAGATCATAGTATATCTAGTGTAATGATCAATAAAGAAAATATAGTAGGAGTATCCATTCACTAGTGGAAAAAATGCGATTGGTGGCGGTTCAAAACAGCCTTTAGAGGCGGTTATGAACCGCCTCTAATACTGGCGATGCTTAAAGTAAAACACCCGGGCGGCGGTTCTACGAACCGCTGCCAATAGTATTTTTGGCATCGGTTGTTATGAAGAACCGCTGCCAAATGTTGAAACCGGGCAGCGGTTATTATATAAAAAGCGCTGCCAAAAACAACCGATGCCAAATATTGAAACCGGGCAGCGCCTATTCGCGAATAAGCGCTGCTAATACTACTATTAGCAACGGTTATTATCAAAGAACCGATGCCAAAAGCGCTATTAGCAGCGCTTGTTAACAAGAAGCGCTGCCAAAACCAACCGATGCCAAATACGGAACCCGGGCAACGCTTCTTATCTAACAGGCGCTGCTAATACTGATTTTGGCATCGGTTATTAGCTAACAACCGTTGCGAAAAAAGGTATTAGCAGCGCTTGTTAGAGGTTTGTATGATTTATAATAAATTTTGGGATTTTCAGAATTTGTGAATTTTTGGAGCTTATTTTGTGAATTTTTCGGGCAGTTTTTTTTTTATAATTTCAGGTGCAAAAAAAAAAAAAAAAAACAAAATTGGCATCAGTTGTTAGTTCAGAACCGATGCTAAAAATATATTCCGGGCAGCGCCTGTTCGTTATGAAGCGCTGCCAAAACTATTATTGGCAAGCGCTTCTTA
>BMAC01000149.1:1770283-1786126 GCA_014905375.1 Phtheirospermum japonicum | reverse complement strand
AAAGCATATCACCGCAAATGCTTACCAAGGTCAACAAAAGTTGTGTTACTGTAATAGTTTAACAAATACATGTTTTGGGTTCTAACATGCTGATATATGATAGGAATATTTATTTCCAGGGTATTGATGCCAATAATATTCCTCAAATGGCTTGGGAGGGGTTTATGATCAACCGGATCTTGATATACTGCTTGTATGTTTTTTAATTTATTTTTTCTTGAATACTTTTACCTGATCGAGTTAACCTTGGAAAGCTATGGGCATAAAGAGGAGAAAAGAAGGGAAAAGAGGGGTTTATAGTTATATATACTAATGTTTATTGCATTACAACAAATATTTTGCAGTGGATTAGGATTATAATATTCTGGGTCCCTTACTGTGCATAATCCACTTCTAATATTAAGTGTATCAAGTGTCCAATTCTACGAATTTGATTTCTTGATTCCTAATGAAACATTTGCAGGTGAGGTTCCTTGTTTGTCAAGCCTCAGGAACTCACAGTGTCCTACTGTTGCTAGGCCACTGTATTTATATCTATCGAAATTGGTAATTCCGTAAATGCCTTGCCCATTTTTTATTTTTGTTTTTTATATCCGAAATTTCTATAAACACCATTTCTTTTTAGCATTTGCAACTTCATTTGTTTCTACTAGGAGTTTGAGATTGAATTAAACCTGCAGAACTTTTTCTTTTTTTTTGCTGAGTTTACAATCAAAATCACATTCAGGCCACCCTATGAAATTTAGAAGAATCCTTTGTATGTGAAAGGAGAATTATTTTTTAATATTTATATGCTGATAGAGTTATCGGAAAACACCTAAAAACTGCAAACCGGGAAAAAAAAGTGAGAAAAAGAAAAACAAGCAGTTGTGTGTTACATGATGTGAATTTCGTCTTGAGGTACTTAATATCAAATACCATGGATAAAAAAGGCTCAGAATTGAGTTTGTGTGTGGACATGATTGTAAGCACAGACAAGCAAATGACGTCCATGGCGCCTATTATCCACAATGGCCAAAGGGGCATCAGATAACTTTTTTAGCAAAAGCCCTTGCTCTATATCATAATATGACGAGCTGCAAAACAATTTGTAAATCATAATATACTCACATGAATTATTCAAGAACCAAATGTGATTGTAGTGATGCGACACAATAAGAATGCCCTTTTTGTTTTAAGACTCCTAGGCAAACTTTTGAAATTCCCTTGGTGTTTCCAAATTCAGAAATGCGGCATTTTAATATACTTTTAAAGATTTAAATTAATAATTTCCCATTCTAATAATCTAAGAATAAGGAAACATTACTTTGTACGACTACAGTTATTTCACAGATTACATGACACAATGATATGACTATGTTGGAATGAAAGTTCACATTTCTATCAAACCAAGTGTGAATTTTAGGACTGCAAAACTAAACTGAAAAACAATCTCAGAAAAAGAGAGCAAAAGTAGAAGGCATGTATAGTTTTCCTCACCACAAAAATAGACTTTGGCCGTATCGAGAGCAAAACGAGACCATTCAGAATATTGGTAACATCCAAACCAAGGGTCAATAGATCTGCTCGAGATTGCGAACTGCAAGATACATTAAAAGGTTCATAACTCAGTTGTATACAATAACATTCAATGGTTAACAATAAAATTCGATATTAATATTTAAGAACTTTTATACAAAGTTTTCCTCAAGTATTTTACTCTGATTACTCTGAAGAAGGGAAATTTATTCAGTATCTAAAAAATATATATATTACCTGCTAGCGTCAGCAACAGGAGCAATGCCTGAAACTATTCAGTTGATCGTGCTCTTAATGCTCGATTTCTTTTTTTTGTGCCGTTTCTTAATGCAACCGCCTCTTATAGTATTATTGGTGGCGGTTGGTATTCAATAACCGCCACCCGGATGAAAATTTTAATTTTTTTATTTTCATAAGTGGCGGTTCTTTGATAATAAGCGCCGCCTTTGGACCTTTTGCAGCGGTTCCTCTTTGAACCGCCACTTATACAGCGCGTCTAATCGACTTTTTTACACTAGTGATTTGAAGATTTTATAGGAGCAGATCCCCAAACATCTGTATGTATGAGATAAAAGAGCTTGGTATATTTAGTATATGAGAGAGGAAATGTTAGCTTATGGCTTTTACCCAAAAGACAAGCACAACAAGTGGAAAAAGAGGTTTTATTATCAATAATGGAGAGAATACAACTTTTGAGAACTTTATTTATTACATTATTGGCAGGATGCTCTAGTCTCTAAGATGCTGTAACTGTAAACTTTCTTCCTTATTCTTATTCCCGAGTTCAGTGATGAAAGTACCAGGGGCTTGACTTCTGAGAGAAGCAGGTTGATAATTGGAGTCAGCAGCTGAGGTGTCTGAGAGCTTTAAGTCGAATTCGTAAAGGCCATTCCTAAGAGATCCTTAACACAACAAGAGGTGGGATGAAATTTAAATTACACAGATTTATCTTGAACGAATGGAGAGACACTAATGAGATTTTTGGTTATATCAGGAACATGAAGGGGTTTTTGAGTAGGAAAGATTAATTACTAGAATTGAAATGAGAATTGCCAATATGAGAAATACATAAACCTGTTCCATTTTCTACTCGAACCTTGTTGTTGCCTTGGAATTCTGAAGCAATGTTGAGATTGACTAGGTCATTAGTGACATGATTTGAGGCTCTTAAATCTGCATACCAACTTGAATCACTAGCTGAGTCAAACATCATTGACAGGGCATAGAGATCAATGGCTTAAATGACTAGATAGGGTTTGTAGGAGATTGTAGTGGGGTTTGAACCATTCTGAGTATTAAATGGATAGCGCGGTGTAAGAAGCATCAAATATATAATAACACTTGTCAGTAGAGTGGTTGGTGTAACCACAAGTTTAACAAGAGACCTATTACCTGTCCTTCCACCTCTTCCTCTGTAGCTATTGTTCCTTTCTCTGCCACCTCTTTCAAAGTTCTGACCTCTTCATGTAGTGTTCTAATTTCCTCTTCTTTGGCTTGGGTAGTGACATTGATAGTAGGACTTGGTCCTTCTGTATTAATGAGATTTGAGAGATTTCTAGCTTCGAGTCTGGTTTCATAGCTTAGCAACATAGGTAGGATATCTCTAAGAGTGAGTGAGTCACTCCTAGTTGTAGCTGCTATAACTACTGGGTCAAAATCCCCTTCTAGCCTAGTAAGAACATGCGTTTTCTTGGTCTTCTTCATAAATTGGTTGGCCATTAAAAGCTAGCATGTCGCAACAAATTCTTATTTTGTTGACATAATTTCAAATGCTCATGGTCCCTTTGTTGACAGAGAAGAACTGCATCTTGTACTGCATTTTCTTGGCTGCAGTTTGAATTGGAAAGTCAGTTTCAAAAGTCTGTCATATTTCTCTTGAGTATGCGAGGCCAACCATCATGGTAAGTAGATTTTCAGAGAGAGAAGAGAGGAGTCAGGATGCTAACAGTTAATCTTGTCTAAGCCAAGTTAGGAACTCAGGGTTGACAGAACCTCCAACGACCTGAGGTGGAGGTCTACTTTCTCAAGTGAGGTAGCCTTCAAGGCCGTGTCCTCTAACTTCTGTATAGACTTGAGTTTTCCAAAACAAGTAATTTGATCATTTAACTTGATTGATACAAGTTAATTCTGTAACTGAATAGTTGAGTTTAAAATTTGTGGAGATAGATTATTATTTGGAATTACTAGATGAGAGCTCGACTGAGCCTCATGCAAGGGAGTTGCATTATCTCCCATGAAATAATAATAATAATAATAATAATAATAATAATAATAATAATAATAATGAGGGAACATGTATTCAGAACATGTATTCAGAGTTAGGAAAAACCAATTCTGATACCATGAAAGAAAATAACAATCTCATTAAAGATAAAAGCGAGCTCATTCTTATACTACCTTTTAGTATAAACATATAATTTTTCATACATTCCAGTAGAGAAGGAGATGGCTATTTATAACTAACCGCCCACGCAACTAATGTTACCCTATAATGTGTGGTCAAGCATGTTACAGTACAATCTGACAACAGCTACCTAGAACATGTTGTTCATAATGGTACAATACAATCTGACAATTATATCGGGCTGGATGTACTATAATAGGGATGACATCATCTGTTATAGAGCAGGTTCCAAGTAATGTCACCTGACTCTTACGCGACCTCTTATCAGACCTGATGTCAGTTTATTGATCAATCTCACAATGACCTCTCATACGACCTGTATGATTTATGTTCATAGGACCTGATATTATTAAATCGCTGATCTGCTTATTCATGTGACCTGATATTATCAATTTCGCTATTCTCTAAATTGAGTATAGTCTCTAATAGCAAAACCTGTTCTTGTCATGGAATTTTATTTTTTTTTCTGTTGTGATCAATAATATTCCTTGGAACTTAAACTAGAGCACTTAATTAGATTAACATGACCATTACCAATTTGAGATTATCGAGTGTTTCATTTTCTATTTTAACAAATTAATACATGTCACGTGGCATTCACTATTTACATGAGTTTAATTTTCGCCTTATTTGTTTTCTTCAAAAGTATATATAAAAGCATATGTGAAGATAAGATATAATTGTACCAGATCTTCTAACTGAAAACGGAGTAATCACAACGACAGTAGTGTACGAAAGAGTGTTTGCTATGGATAATATCACTCTCGCCGTTTTTCTTTGTGATAGTTTTGAAAAAGAAAATAATAATTGTGGATAAGGAAATAGTACTGCATAAAAGAAAATCATCCTATTTTGTTCACTTATGTTTGCAAGATTTATTTATCACACATAATTAATGAATTTGGACTCTAATTTTGATAATCACGATTTAGAAGCCATTGAGACATTTTCCTTTGACATTTACTACAGCAAACATTGACAGTCCACCTAAAAAATCTGCAATGTGACCCATTTAGCAACTTTGCTGGAGTTGATTCAAGTTCAACTATTATGGATCCCATTAATGTCAAGTCTTGCTCCCCGCTTATTTATTTATTTTTATGCCCCCAACTTCTAAGCTTAATCTGCCTGTGAAAGTTTTGTTGAAATTAATTGTAATTCTAAATATAATTCCCACCAATAAGAATTTGACAAGGTGGAGTAATATTCCAACCAATCAAAATGATTTCTTAATCTTCCGGTGGGGCAGCCGACAAGGTGCAATTCAGTAAAAGAATAAGTAACTATGCACCTACGTGGATCAATCTCATTCACTTCTTATGCTTATTTTAATGTACAAAATGAACCAATGAGGATTTACATTGACGTGGCAGAAGCAAGTTACTTTGGTGTCAAGTTATTAATTAACCGACAATATATGTCTCTGTATTTATGTGTGTATGTGCGTGTTGTGCTTGAATGAATAGAGATTGAGCAATGGAGCGAGAGAGAGCCGAGGTGAGGAAAATATATTTCTTACTATTTTGAGTGTGTAATCACAAAAGCTTTATTTAGTATAAATATATTTTGATTTCTTTAAGTAAGTTAGGATAAGTTTGAAAAAAAAATGATAAATATTTTTATAACAATAGTTAAATTGAAACATAATTTATGGAGTATTTATTTTGCCTCCAAATTATCCAATCCCTATTAATTTATATATTTACATCTAAGGTTGCCAACTTCAACTCTTCTTGGAGGTCACAAAATAAATTGAAGGATGTGTTTGAAATGACTAAGGTATATAAATGGATTAATTAGCTAGTGCCAAGGTCCCACTTTGAAGTAGAATTGCTTACCCTGAGATTCGAGTCACACTGATCATAGTCAACATGAAATCTATCTCTTGTCTGAAACTTCTAATTTAATTAAATATATTGTCTAAATTAATTACATGGAATTAAAATCTTTGTCATCTTCAGACTTTGAAATTCCAATATGCGAATCAATTAAATTATAAAATGTCCATTCATCTCTACGACAAAACTATATATGTATTCATTGGCATTGAATCTTGAGCTTGACCATGCATTTTATCATACAATATATTGTGGCGCCTACTTTTGGTTAGAATAAAAAGGACATAATAGTAGACCATATTCTTGAATTCAAACTCAACACCTTCAATAGTGCTAAGTGGAAATTTAGTGAAATATGACCATGCATAGAAAGAAGCCAATAATGCACCACTTACCTACAATAGAAAATTCCCCTCTATCTAAACCAAAATTCTTGATTCAATTCCCCAAATTCCTATCATATATGAAAGACTAAAATACAAAATAGAGTCGGTAACTTGGATAACATAATGTTAACTTGATATTACTAATTATGAATGGTGGTAAATAGAGGTGTGTGAACTACTCGAAATCGATTCGATTTTTTTTTTTTAAATAACTTGAGGTTAATCGAGTTGAATTCGAGCCCGAGCTATTCAAGTAGGTATCGAGCTCGAATTCGAGCTCAGTAATACTCGACTTGATAGGCCCGTAAGCCTAATCGAGTTCTGATTAATTTAACTCAAGTTGAGTCGAGCCAAGCTCGAGTTTGCCGGGTTTTCAAATGAGTCGAACTCGAACTTGAGAAAATTGAGTTCATTCGAACCCGACTTCGAGTTTTGTAATCGAGTTCGAGTTCGAGCCTGACAATATTCGACTCGCCTCGATTCGATTACACCCTTAGTGTCAAACTAGTGATTTAAAGTAAATATATCCTCCCAAATAGTCCATTGGTATTTTAACTTACCATGTAATCCAAAATAATACATAAGATTACTAATTTAACCTTATTGACCAATTTATACTTATTTTATTCTTATTCCATACTACTCACCGTTCAAACAAAATCTATACTATTCCATATTAATTTCATACTACCCACAATTCAATCAAAAATCTATACTACTTCATATTAATTTCATACTACCCACCGTTCAACCAAAATTCATACTACTTCATATTAATTTCAACCAAAAATCTATACTACTTTCATATTATTTTCATACTACTCACCGATCAACCAAAATCCATACTACTTCATATTAATTTCATACTACCCACCGTTCAGCCAAAATCCATACTATTTCATATTAATTTCATACTAATATTGGATATTTCATAATAATATTTTATATAATGATAGAATTTCATACTATATTGTGAACTTTGATATCACAATATTGTTAGATTTCATACTATATCTTGAGATTTTATACTAACATTAACATTCATAGGGTAATATGAAAATTATATACTACCGGCCCATTACAAACTAAATTCACATACAAAATCAAAAATTCATACTATATATGAATTTCATACTACTATGTCGTCCATCTCCCACTCTAAGGAAGAAGCAAGCTAAAAAACATCCTACAATGAGTTGAAGGTGTGATAAATCTAAAGAACAAATTACAAAAACTAAAACTGAATTGATAAAATAAAAATTACCAATTAACCAAGTTAATTAAATGAGTGATGTGCCATTTATTTCAAACACACACTACACAAACCAGATAACTCATTTGGTTATAAACCCACAACTAAATATTGATAAAATAATACTAATAGCAAACTGATGTTATTTGATGATAATTTGTTGCAATATAAAAAACAATCTGACTCCACCCCTAACCATCTACTCTCACGAAGAGCCCTCCATCAAAACAATCTCCTCAAACACCAACACCACATCCACATGCATTTTATTACAAATTCGTCAACAAACCCTTCGTCCACACAATAACTACTTCTGCACCAATTGTAAATTCTTCATATGCAATTTAGTAGATCTGAAATTATAAAGGCGATACTCATTTGAATTAATTGCAGCTTCTCGTGCCTTTTGCCCACCACTTCTAATTGTTAACACTATCGCCGCGATCGGATGAGAGCTACGGAGGCAGGAATAGATCCACCGATTTATCCACGAAACTCTCTTCCGCCCATGAGATTTATTGTCGATTTTGCATCATCGAACTCGGGGGAGACTCGAGGTAGTTGTGGTTGGTACCCACCACAAGAATGCCAACAATAGCATACAGATCATGGAGTTTGTTTCTAGCGATGGTGGCGTACGCTGGATGAAAAATTCTTCTCAGTGGTGCAAGACATATTAAGAGAGCAAGTGAGAATATAAATGAGATGGGCTGCGTACACTGGATAATAGGTTTCATTTTGTACATTAGTTTTTTTTGGTATGAATATTCAAGTCAATTTAGGTTATAGTTTTTGATTTAATAGGATAAATTTAACTTAATTGGGAATAAACTAATTTGTATGATTATATGGGTATTAATATTGACCTAATGGTACTATATGAGAATTATCCCTAATTTTGACATTAGTTTATTTATTACATTCATGGTAACGGAGGATACAATCAGTTTCTCAAAATTCAAACTTGTCTCATTTAGTAATTGACTCGTTTATCTAATTGTTAACTTTAACATGTGGGTGTTGGTCTATTCATATGCAATTGTTTGATTTTATATTAGTTTTTTCAAGATCGAAGAAATCGTTAAGCGCTAGTCGGGCGCCGGCCTAGCGCCTAGGCTCTGGAAAGTTGGAAGTCCAATTATTTTTAAATAAAATAAATAATTTTGGTCGATTTTTGCCGCCTGGACTATCTAGGTGGTAGCTTAGGTCCGATTTTTGCCGCCTAGTCCGAATTTCCGATCGGGTATAATTTTTTTCTCTGATTTAGGCAAAATCGCCTCGCCCTAGGTTCTTCTAACTCCTACGTGCCACCTAGGCCAATTTTACAATTTTTTTTTTTAAAGTGGAATAAAGACAATAAAATATAACAATATCTCTTCAAAACTATTATTCTTATGAAGTTTGATGACTTAAAATTATGAATTAATTTACTATAGTATTTCAGAATATTTCAGAATTTGATATATCATGAACTTGTATGATTTTAATATGACACGCATAAAAATTATTTGATTCATCTATTTTTAACTTAATTTATAAGAACTATATATTCATATATATTTTCTTCTCAATCCAACGTTAAACCCAAGTATCCTATTGGTTTTTATTTTTTATTAATTATTTGCTCGAGTCAACAATTTACCAAGGGATTTTACGATTGACCTTAATATTTGGTCCATTGATTTAATTTTGTGGACATGCTGCTTTCAATAGTTATTATTATTCCTTTTTATATTTAAAATTTCTTCATAGATAGCTTTTTTTAGCATAATAAAGATACCAAGGTAATCGATATATCAATATTGTTATATAATATGTTTAAAGTCTTGTTTTTATTTTATTTTATTTGTTTATGATATGTAATGATTTATATGTTTGTTTAAAACTAAACATATCTACGATTTTCAAATATGATCTAATATAAAATTGTCTGGGCCAATAACGAACCCGGTGTCTAGCGTTTGAACCATCAGTTTATCCTTTTTGGGCAATATATTTTATTTTTTGAACAATTTTTTATTCTCTCACGTTTTTATAATCATACTTTGTTTTCAATTAACTTTATTTTTTTTACGGAGACAAACGCACTAAAGTAATAATATTAACTTTACTTCTGAATTTTTTTTCCTTCTAATTTTGTCATTTATAGATAATTTATTTATGTATATTTGATTATTTAATCTATGCATTAATATATTATATATTTCTAAGCTTATAAAAAATTATTAATGTTTATGATTTTCAAATATAATATCCATTAGTTGACCCGCAAATAAAAATTTGGAATGGGTATATGATTTATTTCTTTCTTTCTTTCTTTTTAAAGCTTAGTGAGAACTTTACAATCGTAGAATAAATAACATTCATTTGATTAGTAATGGTCTTTTATATTTATTATTCGGGTTTATTATCAGACCAACTTTTATCATGTGTATAAGGGGAAAAGTATACAAAATAAATAAGCATCTGTAAATAAAAAAAAGGAGTTCCAAAAAAGACAATACCTATGAAAGACCCAAAACTTAAAGAGCAACCACTATTAAAAAATATAAATTAATGACATAATAAAATAGTAAATGTGAAAAAAATTGTAAATTGTATGATTGTACTAAAATATTTACCAATTTGTTTTTTGTAAAATACATATAGTATTTTTGTCGGTAAATTAAAAAATTATTGGCGATTTGTGATAAATAGTAGTTTATTCTGCCCAATAAGCTCTTGTTCAGAAAAAACTACAAATAGTAGCATTTTCTAATAAACTCCTACCTTATTAGGAAAAATATTTCCTTTTCCTTTTATATTGTAATAAATATCTTATTTATAAATAAACATATTACTTTATATTTTATAAAATTATTTTTATTAGTCATAAGTAAAGTTTTATTTATTATTAAAATTGTTTTTTTAATTACTTTTCATTTACTTTTCTTACTTTTTGAAAAATATTTTGGAAAATATTTATTTATTATTATTTTATTCATTTATTTTTATATTATTTATATATAATATTTTATATTTTTCAGTCATGTCTATATTGATATATTAATGTTCAATCAGCTACTTTAATTAACTAATTTACAAATCATTAATTTAAAATCAACTATCAGTTATCAGCTATCAACTGTTTAAATCAACTCAACTAATTAAACCCTAAATATTTGTGTATATATGCAATAATATAATGAGAATTAAATGTAGTTTTAAAAAATATATTTTATTTTGAAAATTACTTCTTTTTTGTTTGTTTGTTTTTAAGAAATCAATAAGAAAATTCATAACAAAGATCTGTTGGGTTATAGGAATTTATAAGCAATTTTTGTAATTTTGTTGTGATTTTCGTGTAATTGGACTGTAATTAATGAAGAAGAAATGAGGGAGAAATCGGATAGAGAGGTAGATAAGAATTGGTAGGTAGGAGCTTAGGATATTTCTTGCTTAATGAATACAAAATGTTTCACCCTATTTATAAGCATAGGGGGGTGGGGGGGTTGCGGGGACCGGGGGACCATTAACATATTATAACTTAGCTCAATCATATAAAATAACTAAATAAAGATAAACCCAATTAATCAATTAAATAGGCAACAACCCATAAGCCCATTGACAGCGGCCCATTATCCCTCACAGCTTGATCCGGTCCAGCCCTCCTTTGCCTAATCTGCATTCGGTCGACCCTGACCCAATTCCTCTCCCACATTAGCCCGTCCCCTTTCATTCTCACCCGCACAATCGAAATTTCCCCCTTTTCCCAAAATCCAATCTTTTCGTCCCTATTCCCCGGCGATCTCAGTCGTTCCGATCCAATTAGGTTTAGAAGCCATAACAATGCCCCCCCTGATTTTCAGATCCTTAACCGCAAGGATCGAAAGTTGGGAACTTTTGCCAATCCATTTCGTATCTTCCCAAGAAGCTATACCCAAATTAGGGTTTCCCCACTCCACTAAAATCTGCTCAATTTACTCTCCTTTCCTGTTCGTGATGCGCTTGTCTAGCACTCTTTGGGGGGCAATTCGGAAAATCCCATCAGCATCAATCTCCGGCAATTCCTTGAGAGGTAAAGTATACAATTTTAATTTTTGCTTTAACAGTGACACACAAAAAACTAGGTGTATCCTTGGATTCTCTGGTAATTTAAGCTTATATGCTACTTGTTAAACCTTCTGAATAACAGGGTAGGGCCCATAGTACCTGGAGGCCAGCTTCAAATTCTTGTAGAGGTGCAGCGAGTTCTGTTTGTACGGTTGCAGCTTAAGGTAAACCTGATCCCCTATCTCAAGGCTCTTTTCTGTCCTGGTCTTGTCTGCATTAACCTTCATACGATTTTGTGCATGAATCAAATTTTCCTTAATCATCCTTAGCATAATCTGCCTCTATAGCGAAAGATCCTTAGCCTCCCCACTGTGTGCATCCATATAGGGTCTTGTAGATAGAAGGGGAGGTGTGTAGCCATACAAGACTTGAAAAGGGGTCAACTTTAATCCTGTGTGGTAATTGGTGTTATACCAATTTTTAGCAAGTGATAGCCATTTAGTCCATTGTCTAGGAGTTGTACTAGTCATGCACCTTAGGTAATTTTCCAAGCATTGATTCAGCCTCTCTGTTTGTCCATCTGTTTGTGGGTGGTAGGCTGAAGATAGATTGAGTTTTACCCCCAGTAGCTTGAACAAGTCCCTCCAAAATGTGCTTGTGAAAACCTTATCCCTATCTGAAATGATACTTACAGGCAGTCCATGTAGCTTATAGATATTTTCTAAAAACACCTAGGCTATAGATTGGGCAGTGTAAGGATGGGAGAGTGCTAGGAAGTGCCCATATTTAGTGAGTCTATCAATGATCACCAAAATTACTTCTTAACCCCCTGATCTGGGCAGTCCCTCTACAAAATCCATGGAAATGTGTGTCCAAGTCTGCTCAGGGATGGGCAATGGCTGTAGCAACCTGGGTGCCCTTCATGATCTGGTTTATTCCTCATGCACACATCACAAGTCTGCACCAACTTAATCACATCATTCTTCATCTTAGGCCAAAAGAAAATACCCTTTAGCCTTTGGTAGGTCCCATTGATCCCTGAATGGCCCCCATAAGCTGACTCATGCATGACTGATAGTATTTGTTTCTTCACTGTTTCACTTTGTCCCACCATTAGCCTACCCTTATACCTGAAGACCCCACCATTGATTGTATAATCAGGGAAGAGGGTAGAGTCTAAACTCTTTGCAGTTAGGATTTTATTGCAGAAAGGATCCTTTATATAGGTAGCTGTCACCTCCTGTACCCATCCAGGAATCACAGAGCTAATAGCCTCACACTTCTCCACCTCTTCACCCCTCTTTGATAATGCATATGCTGCTCTATTCTCCACCCTTTTCCTGTACTGTATCTCATAGTCAAGCCCTAGAAGTTTAGTGATCCATCTCTGTTACATAGGTAACATAACCCTTTGATCAAACAAATGTTTGAGGGCTTGCTGATCAATTCTGATGATAAACCTGTGACCTTGTAGGTAGTACCTCCATTTCTAAATAGCCATACGAATAGCAAAAAATTCTCTTTCATACAGTGATAGGCTCTGGCTCTTTGGGCATAGTGTCTTGCTCATGTAAGCAATGGGTCTCCCTTGTTGCATTAACACAGCACCTACCCCATACCCACTAGCATCAATTTCAAGGGTAAAGGGCTGTGCATAATCAGGTAGGGTTAGGACAGGGGTGGTGCTCATGGCCCTTTTTAGTAGTTGAAAAGCACCATCAGCTTCATTATCCCATTTAAACTGATTTTTCCTGAGTAAGTTGGTGAGGGGCCTGCATAAGACTCCATATCCCTTAACAAACCTCCTGTAGTAGCCTGTGAGCCCCAAGGAGCTCCTTAGTTGTTTAACAGTTTTAGGTCTAGGCCAGTTGACCATACACTCAACCTTCTATGGATCTGTTGACACCCCCTCAGCAGATATAATATGCCCCAAATACTCAATCTGTGTCTGCCCAAACTGGCACTTGCTCCTCTTGGAAAAAAGGGTATTCTCTCTTAGTAGGGATAATACTTCCTCCAGATGTTTAAGGTGTGTCTCCCACTCTTTGCTGTAGATCAGTATATCATCAAAGAAAACCAGTGCATATTTCCTCAAACACCCTTTAAAAACCTAATTCATCAAGGACTGGAATGTAGCAGGGGCATTACACAATCTAAATGGCATTACTAGAAATTAAAAATGGCCATGATGGGTGCTAAAAGCTGTGAGGTACCTATGTTATGGTTTCATCAAAACTTGAAAGTATCCTGACCTTAGGCCAATCTTAGAAAAGTACTTAGCTCCGAAAAGCTCATCCAGTAGCTCTTCAATAATTGGAATACGGTAATTATGCTTCGCTGTCAACTCATTTAAGTACCTGTAATCCACACACATCCTCCAGGTGGCATCTTTTTTCTTCACTAATAGCACAGGGGAGGCAAAAGGGCTCTTGCTATTCTGTATGATTCCCAGGTCTAGTAGCTCCTGTACAATTCTCTCAATTTCATCCTTATGTTGTGGGAAGTTCTGTAAGGGTATTGATGCTTAGGCACACTTCAAGGTTTAAGAATTATTTGGTGTTCCACCCCTCTGCTAGAAGGTAACCCCTTTGGTTCTCTAAAAACATCTGCATATCTCTCTAGTAGGTTACACAATTCCTTATCCTCCTTAAGATTATGCTGAATAGGGTGCAATATATATATTTCCTCCACTTGCTCCTCAAATTCATCATTTAACAACTGGAATAGGGATTGTTCTGTGATGAGTTGGCATTGGCTTGTGTCAGTAAGAGCCTTTAACCTGATTCTTTTTCCCCCAAGATTCACAGTAACTGATATATCATCATAGTCTAGCTCAATAGGGGTATTTTCCTTGAGCCAATCACCCCCCAAGATGAGATCACACCCTTCATGCTCTAGAAGTCTCAGAGGGACTTGAATGTGTAGTTATGCATTTTCCAGGTAAACTCTACTGTTTTTTTAGAGCTCAGTAGCTTCTGTCCATTAACCACCTTAACCAATATGGGTTTGGTTGGTCCTAACTTACATCCCAACTCCTTAGCAGTTATCTCCTTGATAAAGCTCAGGGTACTTCCTGAGTCCAATAGTACCTGCAATTGCTTCTACCCACAATACTCCATAAACCTCATGGTTGTAGGGCTGTTTCCCCTGCAATGGAGTTGAGTGATATTTGGATTTCCTCAACTGGGACCAATTCCTCCCCAGGCTCCTCATGGTTATGGACTGAGTTCAAATAAACCAACTCTTCCTCTTCAGTCATCATCATGTAACTTATTCTATTCTTGCACCTGTGTCCAACCACAAATCTCTCATCACAATTATAACAGAGTCCCCTTTCCCTTCTTGCAGCCATCTCTGCTGAGGTGAGTAATTTAGGAGGTGGTTTCCCTTGAATATGAGGAGGGGCTTGTCTGTAAGCATTAGGGGTAGTGGATGTAGTGCTCCTCTGATTAGGCTAGTGGGTGGGAATGAGATTTCTGTTAGGGCCTTTAACTCTCTTGGTAATTGCCTTTAGGGTCAACAGTTGCTTCTTCCCGAGTTCTATGGTCTGTTGGAGGGTGCTTGTATCGAACTTTTCCGCGTTTAAAATAATGAAAAGCTCGTCCGCAAGAGAACGGAGCTATTGTACGCGATAAGCCGACTCGAGTCAAATCACAAGGAAGACTAATCGGAAACTATTTCGGTGTTCGATTTTACGTACGTAGAAACGAAAATAAAAACTAAACTAAACTAAACTAAAAACACGATCGAATAAAGTTTGAGGTTTTCTAACATCTACGATCAATAAAATTAAAAGCTTTTAAAAACGATTTATAAAAGCGAGGATCTAGTGTGCCGGAATCGCCTCCACAATCGGGGTTGTCAATCCCGATGGTTCTAAACGACCCAAAGCACACTAGAACAATAAATCTAGCTAACAAGCATGATCGTAATCAAATCATAAATGCAACACAAGCATGATCACAATCGATAATAAAAGAAATACAAAACTAAATTAACATAATCATTCATCTAATCTTATGAGAACTAACAACTAACTACTAAAGCAATAAAAATAAATTAACAACTAGGAAAAACGATAAAAGGAAAACGACTAAATTAACGAAACTTAAAGTGTCATATAGATCAAACCAAATTTATTACCCATTAATAAAAAGATTTGAGGCATGCATATTACATAATAAAACAATTTTTCTAGTCTTTAACCGTAGTAATTAATCAATAATAAATATGTTCTCCTTATTTCAATCTTACTATATTACCTTAAAAAACCTTTTATCAATTTTACTAGATTAAAATAATTAATCATTATGTCAACTTTAGAATATATATATATATATATATATATATATATATATATATATATATATATATATTACAAATATTATTATAATATTTAATTATCATATTATT
>BMAC01000149.1:1740238-1762117 GCA_014905375.1 Phtheirospermum japonicum | reverse complement strand
TATATATATATATATATATATATATATATATATATATATATATATATATATAGTATTCATTGCATCAAGTTTTGGTTGTACTTATAATCTTTTTTTCTTTAACAAACTTATTAAATAATCTCTTAAAATCAAATTATAAATTTATATTTTTTTATTCATATTTTTCAATTTTTTTATTATATTATATTTCTTGTATTTTTGATATTTTGATTGTTATACTATTTAATAATTCTCTATACTTTAATGGTAAATGTTTTTGAAGCTATGGACTCTTGTTTAATTTTATAATATTAGAATTTTTTTGTTTTTTTTTCTCTATCATATTTTGTACTTATAAATTAAATATTTGTATTTAATTATAGTCTGTACATCGATCCCTCTTCTTTGCGTCTCAACCTCGACAAGTCTCAGATTTCAATCCATCACCAGCACGTCTATAGTCTTTGTCCACCAACTCTCTCTCTATATCTATCTATCTATCTATCTATCTATCTCTACTCGATTTCTCTCTTAATCTATCACCACCGCCAACTGACACGCCACCGCCAACACCACCACTGATAACACTGATTCAGATCTTAGATCTCAGTCTATCACCAACCCAAGCCACTTCCATTCTCTGTTTACGCTAGCACCACCAAAGCATCTCAAACTCGCCACTAACACCTCATCTCCACTCCTAGCGCACCACTGGCCCCATTCTATTGGAGCTGCATTCAACTCATACCCGCCCCTCCACATCCAACATCCCACCTGACTCAATTATTTGGTTTTTTTAAATGTCTCTATTTAAACCCTCGCCAAACACTACTACCGAAAACCCCCAACAACATCTGTTGTTTTTGCTAATAGGCCTCGGTTTTACAACCGATGCCTATTAGACCGACGCCTATAACCTAGACCTTAGACATCCGTTTTACAAACGATGCCTATAATAGACATATGAATCGGTTGTTTGACCATAACCGATGCATATAGTCAACACAAGTCGATAATGTCTATATACAGTCACTAAAGGCATCGGTTATTGTGAAATAACTGATGCCAATAGGTGCACTATAGGCATCAGTTTCGATTACAAACCGATGCCTAATTTTAACTAAACGTATAGGTTTTTTGTAAAACAACCGATGCCTATAGTTTAGCTATAGACATCAATTTTATTCTACAACTGATGCCTAATGTCCACTAAATGCATCGGTTTTTTGTAAAACAACTGATGCCTATAGTGTAGCTATAGGCATCAATTTTATTCTACAACCGATGCCTAATATCCACTAAGGCATCGGTTTTTGGAAAACAACCAATGTCTGTAGGTGAACTATAGGCATCGGTTGTTTGTATAACAATCGATGCCTATAGGTACACTATAGGCATCATTTTTGTTCTTCAAAAATCGATGCCTAATGTGATATTAAGGCATCAGTTCTTTCAACACTACTGATGCTGATAGTGCACCTATAAGCATCGGCTTTGACAAATAACCGATGCTTAATGTCTAGGTATACGCATCAGTTTTTTTGAAAGCACCGGTGCCTCGTGGCAAGATTTAGGCATCGGTTTTTATCTCACAATCGATGCGTACAGGTTAACTATAGGCATCAGTTTGTTTTCTACATAACCGATGTGTATAGTTACCTATAGGCATCAGTCGTTGTTGAGTAACCGATTTTGATTTTTTACTTATATGGATCGGTTTTGTTGTCAAGAACTGATGTATATAAAAATGTTAAAGACAGCATGTAAGAATCGGTTGTTGTCATCCAAACCGATGCTGCTGTTGATTATATGCATCGGTTTGCACAAACCGATGCATAAATATTTTAATAAAAAAATTCCAGAATTTCAAAAATTTTATTTTAAAACCTGTCCAGAAAAATTGATAATTACCATTTGTAAAAAATTAATTAAAAAAAAGCATTTTATTCAATAATAAATAATTCAAATGCAGAAATTCCCATCCTATCTAATAAAACTCAAGTTGAACTAATTATTTTCATCGCACAAGTAGCAAACAAACCCCAACCTCATAGAATCTATCATGTTCAACGGCACAAAGCTCGTAAATAGTAAGCATCTCGTTTCCTTCCAAGGAGAATCCCCAGAGCCTTTCCTCCATTCTTGTGTTGGAGTTTGGCTACGAACAACATTTCGTGGCTTGAATTCCAACTCTGAATCCTTAGACACCTTCTTTACTGCTATTTGTTTGTCATTCCATGCTTTTCCCTGTGAATGAATAAGAGTCACATTATTAACTAAGAAAGTCCAGAGGAAATCCACCGATTTCCTCATAATGTTATGCACCAAGTTACAAAATAAATTACTTAATAACTAAGAAAAAGTATTTAAAACAGAGAAAAAATACATATATACGAGTAATTTACCGAGTAATGTTTTATGCCCATATCTCACGAATTTCGTTGATTGTTTCTTTCTCGTATGGTTAAACTCCAAATGAGTCCTACACATTCCGATTCAAAATTAATTTTTCATTTTAAAATTAAGTTTAGGTTTGGAGTTTAAAAAATATTCAGTAATTTTTACTACTAAAAATGAGTTTACACGTACCTTGTCTAATGAAGAATTCACACTGACCCAGAGCAAATGTCATACATATACCTCATGACATAATAACCACACTCACTGCCTCCTCGTTGTTGATTACACTACAAAAGTCATATGAAAGCAGAACAATATCCCCCTATCAAAAGATCTATCGGTGAGTCAAAATGAAATGGGTCGAAGAACTTTACTAACTTGCCTACTAGGGTAACCGATATACTATTTTATTGTTAATACCTTAAAAAATAACTTACCGACAGATTATTTCACACCATGTTTCTTCCTCCTTTTCCTCTTGTTGACCAACAGGTCCGAACTGCCCTGCAGATATTAATCATTGCACTCAAGCAGTTAATAACACGCAAAGTATTATTTCAATAAACAATAAGAAATTGTTACCTATATATTAAACATATAAAGTTTTAAAACCAAAATGAGCAGATGAACCACCCAATCTATATTACATCCAATGAGAAACTTCAAGCGGTTTTATGAAAGGAAACACACAGAGTAGGCACTAGAAAGAATCAGGTTGTGGAAAATAGCAAAATTACATTAATGCTATGAGACAAGTTGCCCACGAAACAATTGCCCACAAAAAGAATCAGTACATTACTACATTGACAATAAATACCTGAAAGAGAATTGTTTTTTATGATGTTATTGTAAAAAAGGACAGCAAGTTACCTTTTCAAAAAAAATAAGAGACACAAATATAGGTGGAAAATTTACGTACGTATTAACATGTGTCTTGATATCCAAGTCCCTCTTGTATCCCTTTGGATCTAACATAAGAACTTGATTCTTGAGAGGACATATCACTAGCAGCACCCAGTGGTCACTACATATTTTCATAAGCATAAAGATTAATTATCTTTATAAATTATTATAATTGTAAAGGAGTAAAGGAAAAAATAAGAAGAAATAGTCTCTATTTACTCGTCTAGGTATGGTGCTAGAATTAATGTCCTGCTAAACATTTCACCAAACGCATCACTTATGTACGTCGTCACAACAGTCGGGTCATTTAATATACTTTTTTTGCATATCTTCGCTGGACAAAGAAATCCGATGGCACCGACACAAAGACTCTAAGCCAACCCATGAAGACATTTGTAAATCATTAGTAGATTCAAAGCTAAATAAATCGAAGCTAAATATTAAACTAATTGATAAGGAAAAAGAAAGCTCGTACCACGCAAAGACTTGCACAACAGCAACACCAATCCACCCTATTCTGAACAGGATCTGAATATCATCAATTAGCACATGAGTTTTCGTCTCTCTTTTGTCATTAAAGACGTTTTTCTCTAGGTCCATAGAGACGTGGTCCACATGCACGGGCATCGATAGAATCAGGTTTTGTAGCTCTTTGCAATTAGCTCCCAAAGTCTCCAAGACTACGTCATCAACAAGAGATGGTCTTGGTTTTGTTGCAGATTGCTCACTACTTGTTTCCATGAGACTTGTTCTCTATTTCTTTTGATATGGATTTATAAGTTCCTGTACATATGGCCATGATTGAGCATAATAAAAACTAAATAAATAATTGGTAAAATGAAAACATATATTATTACCTCTCTTTACAGAACCAATCTGACCGGCCACTGCAAAAAGCTACCTAACACTTCACCCACATGCCTCATTTCTAGATGTGCCGTCACCGGTAGAGGAAGTTCTGCTGCACACTCGACAAGTTCATCTACTGAGACATTGACTTGATCGGGTGACACCTTCTGATGATGCATGATCGTGTCCTCGCCTGTTGGGTAAACCATCCCCTTCGCAATAACTTTTATATCCCCCAAAATGGACAGGGCCAGGAGGCACTCGGTCGGACTCTATTACTCAAAGTATCCTAAAGTTAATGGTCTGAATAAAATGATTATATTCTGAGGATGAATACAAAATTAAAACTTGATGATAACGAGTTCGAGTTTTATAGGTTATACCACAATGTCCTGAGTATATGCAGGTATTGACAATGCAAAAATGCAAAAATTCCCTGACCGTAACGGCCTGAGTATATTATATATAACAAACCTAATTACTTTCAGCCCCTTTAGTCTTGTATTCACATTCATGATACAGGTAAAAATATGTTTTAATTATGAAAGTTTGTTTCTGGAAATAATATGATGCAATGCCATTAGAAGGCAATAATTAGAACTAACTACTCTATAATGAAAGGACGAGCAAAAAATGAGACTTCATATTTCCTAATACATGAATAATGAAAAGACAACTCTGAAAAGGATAATGCATAATGAATCTTGACTAATAATTACTTATTTATCAACTACCAGGGTGCTTGAATGAGTAGGTTTGTGAAAATACACTACATATTATCTAATTTATACCTCAACCATAGGAAATGGAGTCCCACCAACCGATTGCCAACTACTATGTGGATCACCTTGCGCCGGCGTGTGGAAGTCATCCCTCTCGTCAACTCTTGATGGCATGTTGTGGTGAATAATTGGAGTCTGCAGACATTGATTATTCACTTGCTCATACAACTGGTTGAATTGAGCTTGTAGAGTATCAAACTTGCCCTGCATCTGCTGTGTGATTTCTTGTGTCAGAGCCGCCCTCACCTCGTCCACTGACACCACTCCACTCTGTCTCCTGCTTGTCTGACTCGGTCGACCGAAAACGGACCTGACATTAACGTGGCTACCAACACCTCGCACCCGACCCGGGTGCTCCTTCTTCCCTAGAGACGCATTCAATATAACATCCCTTCGCTGACTTCTCGAGCCTTCTCAACCTATTTCAAGAAATGATAAACATCATTTAAATACACTCTCCCCATGTCATTAAGTAAGTACTTCCAAAAATATATTTTTCCAAAAAATATAATAACCATTTTATCAACCACCCCCTTCGTTTGCTTATTCGGGATATCACAATTTCCCTTTTCGTCCTTCTTAATTCTTGCTCGAACCCAATCCAAGCTGTGATCATCCGTAGCTATACTCAAGCTGAGCAAAGCACATGAAGACGAAGACGAGAGAGGGTCTGATACAACCCACTTAGCTTTCGCACAAGCATATCCACCGGGTCCTAAAAAGTGCGGATGCTGGTTGTGATACTGGCTCTCCCGAGCTTTCCTACTCTTTTCCTGGTAAAAGAGTTTTAGGAAAATATTAGATAGATACTTCTTGTGATTTTTTTTAAAAAAGGTAATACACAGTACATGACTTGAATTCTTCAGATTGATGATCACTAACGAATTCCTCCCACTGATCAGCTGTGATGGAAGGATATAACTGGGATGGATGATCATATTTTGGGTGTTTCCTCTTTATGAAGTCACGCACTAACCGCGACTTGAAAGAGGTCTACCTCACTCCCGCAACCTTCAGAAAGTGCTTCTTCTTCTCACCCCCTTCAGTATTGAACTCTTTCTGAATAAACAAGAAACATACATATATATTAACACATGTTTTCATCCACAGATAATTTACTATAAAAAGATGATTATTATATACCTGCAAATCCTCCCAAATCACATCCTTAAGATCACTCTCGACGTGTTTCCACTCGTCGATGTTAATATCAACATACGACCGAACTAGAGAACCTAGGTAATTTTTGAAATTGGCAGCATATTTCCTGATGGGTTCATTGTTATCGTCGAAATCAACATGCTTTTGCTCTGACGGCTTGTCTTTCATTTTAATGCATGTCGATCTTTTTTTCACAGACTCGGACTCGTGTTCACAGTGGGTGCTCGATGAATCAGTCATGACTCTGTGCCATTAGTTGATAAAATTCTTAAAACATTAGGTGAAAAATATAATTTATACGGCGATGAAAGCTAACACATCAATCGACAACCACTGTGAAGACACCAAAGGCTTTAAACAGATTAAAAGAGTGAAAACATATACTTGGATGATTCTAGTAGCTACAGACAATTAAGAAGCATATCAACAACTTTTGTGAAGGTACTTACCGCATAACATATAGTTCAAGAGGGTTCAAATGGCTTGTGAATAGGATGTCCAAAATACGACAGTGAAATTATTCATCAAATAAATGGAATCAACCATACACTAATTCACTACAGATGGGCTCTAATGTATATCCCTTAAAGTACGTTCACCGATGATCCTCATGTGGGTGTGTGAATTAATTTTTCCCATATTTTGCAATGCAGCAACTAAATTTAATATGATAATTAAAACTGTCATAAACATTGGTTATGGATGGAATTCAGAGGTCCGATATTCAACATAAATACTGAACAAATACCTAATCAACATGAAAGGTCCGACTTTAAAGGTCTCAGTCCTATCTGAAAGGTCCGACTTGGCCACGGGAAGTGAAAAACGCTTGTGGTAAAAATTCTTAGTTCCAACACCAATTACCAACTCAGAGAACTTAATTTTCTACACCTGAACATTACCCAAACATGTTAATTAACGAACTGAACAAGTACTAAAACATACATTCTTGCGCAATTTGTAGCAGGCGAGGATGAAACCAGGTGACACGGAATCTACGGCGAACAGCAGGCGATGGGGAATCCACGGCGAACAGCAGGTGAGGTTGAATGAATTGTCTCCTTTTACAAAATATTACTTTTGAATATCTGGCGGGTTTTTGGAGTGGGAAATATGAAGACTTTGGACTGAAATTTAATTCAAAAACCTAGTTTTAGTGTATTTGGTGGCAAAATAGGACTTTTCAGAGGCTACGAGCCACGCGGGTTTGAATCCCTCCCTCGCCCAAAAATTGCCGAATTTCACGAGTATATGCATCAGTTGTACAAAAACAACCGATGCTCATAAGTTTTATCAGACAACTAAAGTCGGTTGTTAGTAATAATCGATGCCTATAATTGTAAATATTAAACAAAGAAAAAGTCCCGCGTTCCCCTGCCTCCCAGAAGCGAACATTATCCCTTCCAAACCTCTACAAATTCTTGAACAGAAAAATGGATCTTCCCCAAGAAATCTTGATGGACATATTCTTACGCCATCCTACGAAATCGATAGGCAGGCTCAGTTCTTTATCAAAAACATGGTGCAACTTGCTCTCCACCCCTCAATTCATCAAATCCCACCTCGCTCGAGAAATACCCCGCCAAGAATATCTCACTCTCATCACCCCATCTAATACCATTCACTCCATAGAAATCATAAAAGGGAACATTAGCACCGTCTCAAGAGAGCTCAACTTTCCAGGTGTGTGCAGATTGGTTTTGGGTTCATGCGATGGGTTACTACTGCTACTCAGTCTAATTGGTGGGATGGTTTTGGTGAACCCCATTACTCTGGAGTAGGTGGGACTACCTCCTCCACCTCTGGTTAGGGGTGAGACTACCCATGTCGCATGTGGATATGGTATGATAGTGTCAGAGATGATTATAGGGTGGATTTACTTTCTTATTTTGATTTGGATTATGATGGCCCATTCGTGCCTAACCATTGCGATGGTGCATATGTGTACTCTGTGAAAACGGGTGTTTGGAAAAGGCTTAAGACCTCGCCTTATGGTAATTTAGTAATTTGCATCCCCTGTGGAAGTTTTTTCAATGGGGCTATCCATTGGCTGCATTATAAGATGAGTGACTTTGAAAAGCTGGAGTTTGTAATAATTGCTTTAGATTTGGTTACTGAGGCATATTTCGAAATTACTCCACCTGTTGGTGTCAATGTGGTTAGCGAGTTTTCAACAAATGCACTTGTGGTTTCTGGGGGATGTCTTTGTTTTGTGGATAGGGAAATCGGTGACCAAAGAACGTATGTTTGGCTTATGAAAGAGTATGGTGTGGCAGGGTCTTGGACGAAACTCAACATTTATTGTAATGGAGTTTTTTCTCGGTTCACGCCGTTGTGTTTTGTTGGAGATGAGGAGGAGGTTGTTTTGATGGCTGAAGCTCGATTGGTTGTTTATAATGTGAAAGATAGATCATTGAAGTCCTTTGTCGCTGATAATGAATCTTATAATTAATTTCAAGACAAAGGCTACTTTACAGAGAACCTTTTTCGCCCTTTTGCGGTCGGCACAGTAATTATTATTGGCAATGAAATTAAAACATAATTATATCTTTTGAAATACTTGTTTGTTCATTTAAGTCTAAATTTTGACTATCACAAAATTAAACTCCCATAAAAGGTACAAAATTTGATTGAGTAATTACGAATTCTGGAAATTTAGGGCCAAAACATAAATTTTATAAATCTTAGGGTGCAATATGAAAATTACTAAAACCTTTTGTAATAAATCTACCATATTTCAGTCTAAGGGTGCTATTTTGACAATCTATTGGTAATGGCGTGGAGGCAAACATCTAAGTTCACTGTGGGAAGAGGAAAATGCAATTGTGATGATGATGTCGTTTGTCGGACATCATGGACCGATCTCAATCCCGGGAGGAGATATATGACTTGTCCAAGATTTCGTGTAAGTGTTGAATTTCTTTCCTATTTTTATATATCAGGGATAATAATTATTTGGGGGTTTTTATAAGGTGTTAACATGGTGTCGATTGATTGTAGTTAAAATAACTGTTACTTAAGATTTCTGTGGGTATGTCGTGCTTTTGCTTAGTTAAAGGGGTTGTTTGCATTAATTTTGACTGGAGTAAATAATATTGTAGGAGACTGAAGGGTGCAATTTTTTCAAATGGCTTGAGGACCCACTGTGCCCAAGAGCTACTCAAATTATTCCCGGGCTTTTAAGACGAGCAAATAAATTTGAAGATGAAGTTCAAGTGTTGGAGGCTGATGTAAACATACTTGAATTAGATGTGAAGAAGCATGAAACAAACCTGAAAGCACTTGCAGCTGAAAATTGTAAGCTTGAAGAATATGTTAAGAAGAAGCGAAATCGGGAACGTTGGTTGTGCACGGCAGTTTTGATTACTTGGTTTGTTATCTGGATCAAAAACAGCTAAAGGTGTCTCTAGGGTGTATGTGGTTTTTGTGGGTGTTGTACGCCGTTTATTGTTTGACTTGCTAGGGTTCCAAAACCGAGAAAGGGAATTTGCTAATGTGATTGTTCTGTTGTTCATGTGTTGGGATCAGGAGAGTAATGTGTTTTAATCGAAGGATAAATTAATCCAGTTTTTATGTTTCTTATTTTCCAGAGAAGTTAGAAAATGGAATCTTATTCTGATGAGAAACTCTCAATCAATTAATCGAACACAGGGGATTCGTTAATAAACGCTAGGAGAAGAGAACAAATAAACCAATCTTAGAGGTTATTAAATGTCTGACACATAAATAAAAGGCTATAAAGTAATTAATTTTTGGCCTCATAACAACCATTACTTCAAAAGATTAAGCATTCACCATAATATTACATCCAATGAACATAGTCCAAACATATCTAATTCCCCATTACATCTGATTCCATCCCAAACACATCTAAATATGCAATGACAAAATAAAACCTAAAGATGGGAGATCCACGAGATAAAGGGCGGAGGTTGAATCGAGTGGAAAACATAAGTCTTCAAGCATCTCCTGGTAGCCAGTAAGGACAAGGCGACCATCTGATGTCCAACTTGATACATCAACAACCCAATGTCGATCATCAAACCCTATAATCGTAGCCTTCACCTGATGACCATTACCTCCTGGGACCACATGCTCAGTCCAGAAGTCCTTTGGAATGTCCTATAAAAAGCTCGCATGATTAGAAGCTGCTAACGTCATATCAATAATTGGTGGAAAGTGTATTAGTTGCAGATAATTTAAAAAATCTTCAACTTACTATTCGTCCACGCTCTAGAACAGTCTTCGATACTGGTACTTTGAAAGAAGGAAAATGAGTAAGGTCAATGTCAGGATCTTTCACACCTACAAAGCGATTACTTGTAACGCCTTTGCCATCAAAGACTATTACGTCAAAAATATAAGGCTCATTATTTATGAAGACAACAGAATAGTACTCTTTAATTTTGTTGTCATCCACAAAACCGAGCCACTCCCCCGTGAACCGCGTCTATAATAAACAAACAAACAAACAAAAATTAGAGTATAAATGCAATTCATAATCAGTCGTATCACCGTCTTGAACACAGAAGAACACAAATAACACAAATCGAATAAGGGTACTTAACACGCAAAGTTGTTCATCAACAAACTTGAGTTAGTTATGGAGAGAACAAGCCTGGTCATCATCTTCACCAAACAACTCCACTATGACATCTTCAGAATTACAAAAAATCGTACAAACATAATAATAAGAAAATATATATCAGAACAGAAAAAAAAATGGATGAAATAAATTCACATATACCATGAAACGTGACATCGGCATGAGGATGGTCTTGGTGAATGCCGGAATTAATGTCATCCTTAATCTGGGATAGAAGATAATTTTGCAAGATGTGTGGACGAATTTTTCGAGGATGATTTTGTGTTTTCCGAGGTATATATATCGTATAAATTAGGGTTAAGCATCGGTTGTTGGACAAGAGCCGATGCATATTCATCGCTGGTAAGAAAAGCGCAGGAAAATATCTAACCAGAAGGTCAACCAATATTATATGCATCGGTTGTTTTCATACAAACCGATCCTACGGACATACTTTAAGCATCAGTCCTATTAGTAATAACCGATGCTACTGTTAAGATATTAGGAAAATAAAAAAAATAAACTTTAGACGAGATACGGGCAGGCCCTAGCCAATCCGATTAAAGATCAAAGCCCGGGCCATGTGCCACTTCCATTAAGCAAAGAAGTTCTAGGCCCAATCGAGCCCAATAGTGATTCCCCGAACCAGGGGTTGATTCTGAATGGCCCAAAGGAGGAGAACATTTATAAGTTGCCAAATTTCCTCTTACAAAGGCGATGTGGGATAAGTGGGATTATGCAGTAAAGGAAGCTGCTGGTGGGAAGGAATAAAACGCAGCTATCAAACCCTTGTTATTACATTGAAGATTGTTCCTTTTCATGTGGTGTCCCAAATTATGATGTATGCCAAACGATTGTTGTTAATAATTGTCAATTTGAATGGCTTTGTAATTTTTTGTTTTTGATATTTTTTCTTGCTGGTGGTTCAAAATGCTTTATTTTTACAACTGGTTGCTACCATTTGTTTTTTATTTTATAAAGATCGGTTATACAGCTCACTTCAAAACCGATGCTTAAAATTTATCAATTGCATCGGTTGGTATACAGACAATCGATGCATTTAATATCATCAACCAAATAATTTTCAGGCTCACTGGGTAGCTGGAGCACTTCGTCTAATCAAAATAATTAAAATATAAATTTTGTTTGCATGCATAATTTTTTTAAGCCTACTTATTTAAGAGCAAATTAGACATTCCAGCACAAAACTCACAAATTAGGAATACCTCGTTAATACACTAACAATCATGATTTTCTTGTTTTGCCATTTGCCTCAAAATTTTGTGAAAGATTTTTTTGGTATAATAGTGGAGTGAGTTTATTGGGAACATACAAATAATTAATGTGTGGCCAACTAATTAAGGGAAAATTTGGAACTACAAAACGGCCTTTTTGCATGCCCAATAAAAAAAAAAAGGTTGTCTTCAATGGATATCTGCAGGGAGTAGTAATCATTTCATATAATTAGTAGGTGTCAATAACATACCATTTTCACGCAAGCTGAAATTATGATGAAAGGTGGTTTGTGGTTTGAAGTCATGTCAATTAAATGATCAATTTCACAGTCTTTTGAGCTGCACAACCTCTTAAATTTTCTATTTAAATCTTCCATCACAATAGTTTCAACTCACTTTTCTCCTCTTTTGTAATACTCTCCCTTTATATTTTCTCAGACTTCCTTAATCATATATGATGTCGAGCTCTGGGTTCGAAAGCAGCGACGACGAGGCTGGTCCATCCGGACTCGTCGAACAACTCGAGGCAGAGATAATCCGCCTCAAAAAAGACTTCGTGGATCAAATATTCCACAATATTGAAATTCTACTCAAGAGCCAGCGATATGAGCAAGAGAGGGATCGCCTGGCAGTTGAGAACACAATTTCGAAGGAGAAGCTGAAGAAGTACGAAGATGTATGAACTGTTGTACTCTTTTTTCTTTTCTGTTTTTAAATTTCCGTATGGGTTTATTTAATGAGATTTCCATTTTGTGTTGATATCCTCTACAATTATTTGCCGTTTTCATCCTTTAATTCTTGATGTTGTTTGATGTTGTTTAATTCTTGAACATGAAAAGGTTGCTTTTTATTCCTTCCCACCAGCAGCTTAAAAATCCCACCTATCCCACATCGCCTTTCTAAGAAGAATCTTGGCAAGTTAAAAACGTTCTCCTCCCTTGGACCATTCGGAATCGACCCCTAGTCCGGGGAATCACTATTGGGCTCGATTGGGCCTAAAACTGCTTTGCTTGATGGACATGGCGCATGGCCTGGGCTTTGATCTTTAATCGGATTGGCTAGGGCCTGCCCGTAGCCTGTCTAAAGTTTTTTTTTTGGGGCTTGGCTGCTCATTTCCTTAGATCTTAACAGTAGCATCGGTTATTACCATTACGACTGATGCTTAAAGTATGTCCATAGGAAACAGCTCACTTCAAATAATTATATACTTATTTCTATTTCAACCTTTGATTACAAGATACATTTATTAAAAACAACTTTTCGTTGGTATATACATATCAATATTGATCTAACAAACTATATTCGTTTCAGGATATATCTGAGATGCCAAAAATGCAAAACTTTAGACATACTTCAAGCATCGGAGCTAATGTTAATAACCGATGCTACTGACATATTCTGCCAGGAAAAAATAAAGAAGAAAGCTTATTGTTTAGGCACGGGTTTGAATTCTATGGGTAAATATACATCTACCAAAAAAAATCTATATTTACAAAATAAACCTATTCAAAACTTATATTTATAATACAAACACTTCCAAATTCCATACTTACACAAGAGATCATTATAAAAAATACACTTCGGTTTTGGCTTTCAACCACATTTCACTTAGGTTAAAACTGAAAATTTTCCATAAATAGTCAATATGAATTTACATAGTGTCTTTCATAACTTGCTATTTTGGTAAAAGAACCGAACCCACCAAAACAGAGGGGGCTCAACCAATAACAAAACCAGACTGAAACAACAATAAAAGGTGTGTGCTTTTTTCTAACCACACACACAAAAAAATAAAAATAATAAAATAAAATAAAAAACACATTGAGCAACCACCATGGAGATGAAGACACAGTGATGAGTCGATTCCTAACCCCGTACGAAGCTGCTTCCAAGCAAAAGGATGTATGTTTATAAATGAGACAAAAAATGAGTCAGAAACAGTTGGTATAATTTATTATGACCAAGTAAATTTCACCGTCCCAAAAAATAATCTTACACGTTAAGTGCATTAATCTTGGTTGTCAATCCACTCTCCTTCTCCATGGTCAGAATGAATATAACAATCACCTAAGTTTATCGGAGGTTCATTAATATCAATGGAAAATGGTGGGGTTTCATCGAAGTGGTCGTACTCGTCTTCATCTACGACATCACTAACACCAAAAATACTCCTTTTGCTGGGGAGGACCAGAGACCACCTAGAATCGACAAGAAACATAAAAGACTTGTTTTGCTTGTGATGCAAGTATAAATGGATCATCCCGATACCCCGACCGAATAAAATCAACCGAAGTGGATCCCAAACCATCAACCTTCACACCCCGTCCATTATCGACCCAACTACATCGAAAAAGAGGAATCTTGAACAATTTATAGTCAAGTTCCCAAATATCCTCAATGACCCCATAGAACAACATAGAAGCATCCACTGGTCATTTACCTTTCGCACTCGAATAATCAATCGTTAATGAAACTATTGAGACACCACTGTTCTGCAGAACACTTTTGTCATTTTGATGTTTTGTGTAAAACGTATCCCCATTGATGTCATAACCTTCATAAAACCTCACATGTGAAGCAGGGCCATATTCTAACCACTTGGCTATTTCGGTGATGTTATTAGGTGTCCTAGATAACTCTTGCATTATTATCACTTTGAACTATTCATAAAATGTGCGATTATGTTCTCTGGTCACCCATATTTCATCCCTCGAAGGGTTCTGCTATTTTAAAATGGACATGTGACGGTCGAGGTATGGATGGACCTCAGGAATGTGTTGCAATAAGAGTTTATGTGTCTGGATGCACAATTCAGAATTTGCAAAGAATGCTTTGAGCCCAATAGTACCTTTTCCTGCAAGCCTTCCCTCAAGACGAGATTTAGGAATGCCAATAGTTTCAAAATTCACTAAGTAATCTGTACAAAACTCAATTACCTCCTTGGCAGCATAATCTTCAATGATACTCCCTTCAGGCCGAGAATGATTCCTCACAAATACTTTTAATATACCCATGTACCTTCTTTAAAACCACGATGTATCAAATGGCTCTTCACATGGTTCATAGACTAAAATTGTCTCAGATTTTTGCAACCAACACAAGGACACACTATCGTTTCCGAAGCAGTCTTAGCTTTATTCTCCACAGCAAATCTAAGAAAACTTTCAACCCCTTGAATATATTCAAGTGTATTACGTTTACCTTACATCCATCTTCGATCCATTCTCTATCGCTGCACATTTGAATTAAGAACTCAATAAAAAAAACTAACAAAGAAACAAAAAATAATTTACCAGAAAACTCCATATATATATGTATATATATATATATATATGCATGTATCTTTGTTCATAACTTTTTTCTTATTAATTACAATTTTTTTTCTATTTTCAGCTCAAAATATATATAGTGTTAGCTAGGTTTTCATATTATATTATAATTAACATAGGGATAAAAATTTTAAACTAATTATAATAATTATTTTTATTATTATGTTAAGCAAACCAAAGTCTTTAAATAAAACAAACCTAAACTTTATTTATTCCTTACTATAAAGTAGCACACACTAATTAATTATAAATAAAAGCAAACAATAATTGGAAATACTGATTTTTATTCCATTTGTCAAAAGTCAAAAAAGTTAACAATGAAAAACATAAAAATAAAAATTACAAACGCATGAAAAAGAATCAAGCGTCGGCAGACTTCCTCTTCATCCCCGCCTGAGCACATCCCACATCATCATCATCAAACCGTGCACCAAGCTTGGTGACAATAAATTCGAGCTTGGAGATGGAGAGCACCACCTCACCCCAATGAGCATTTATAGTGCTCAAAATGTGGGTGAGTTATTCTATCTGGACGGCTACTTTCCGCATGTCTGTGGAACGTTCTTGCTGCATTTGTTTCATCAGCATGATAATTTTTTTTTTCCTGAGTTTCCATTAGCTTACGAAGCGGTCTCGAAATATTATTGTCAGCCATTATTTGTGATGGAGATTAAAATATAAATTTTTGCCAAAGATTTTAGTTGTGAACCACTTTGAGTCACAAATAGGGGTATTTATACAAGTTCAGTGCACCACTTTGAGTTCTCACTGCCTTTTCAACTTCCCGATGCTTCGATGCCTTTTTAATTTCCCGAAGCATCGAATAATATTCAATTTCCAGTGTGTAAACACAAACGCTTGGAATTCTAGGTTAAATGAATGCTGCTTCATGCCTCTTAAGATTCATATGCAGATAAATTATATGTACAAAATATAAATACATACCTTGAGTAGTAGATCAATTTGCAAAGAGACGGTGCACAAAGAGGGAAAAACAAGCTGACAGGTTTTCGTGGTTATTTCAAAAAATTCAATTGGAAATTCAACAGCAAAGATGAAAGATATTTGGGTAGAATAAAGGGATAGGTTTTGAATTTATGTTCATCAATTATAAATGTGAAGATTCAATTCAGAATTATGAGTTCTTTCTTCTAATTTAAAAAATGTCGGCATTGCAAAGAAGACAACTGATAGGCGAGAAATTGTACGATATTTAATGGTTTAATTCCTTTATTTTCATGTGCTTAATATTCTTATATATATTTATTTCTCGCATATTTATTATTATGAGTAGTTGAGTATCGATTGTGTATTTCTTTCTAATTTTGTAGTAATTAGGTGTTAAGGATGATGCATAAGAGCTGTACGTGAAGTCGAGAGACAAAGACGAGCGAGTCGGCAAAGAAAACGAAGAATCGAGAAGTTGTTCCGGTGGTTTGTGTTGCTGCCGAATCTGCCAGCGTCGCTACCGAAGGTGGCTAGCGTCGCCCGACGCTGCTGCCGAGAGTTGGTCTCAGTATGCGTCGATAGAGAGTGCTTCGGTCGACGCTCTTGCTGACGCGACTCTCTGTGAGCGTCGTTTGGAGGGGTGTCGGACGACCCAGGCGTGTCAACACACCGACGCTGCCGAGGATGATTCACGTCGATGCCGACCAAGCCTTGCCGAGGATGACTAGCGTCAGCCGACGCTTGTCGACACCGACGCTGCTGAGTTACTTTTGGAAGAAAACTTGCGCGGAAAGAAAGAGGATTCCTATATAAACCCGACCTAATCCCATCCCAAAATATATACAACATATCCTAGGGTTCTAAGGAGTTCTATAGAGGTCTCAAGTCATTCCAATCCATCCATACACAAGAGAACTTGAAGATTGAAGATCAAGACTCAAGATTCAAGTTCTACACATCGTTTAGCCTATTTTCTCATGGATCATGTTTGTTTATCTGAATCTTTTCTTTTATTTTATTAACTCCATGAGTGAGTAAACTTTCTATCTAGTTCTAAGGTGGTTGAAACCCTCGTGAAACTATGTTCTAATTAATTTATGCAATATTATCATTCGTTCTTCATATGTGATTGTTTGTGTTGTTCTATTTTAATTCATGATTGCTTAATTCTTAATTTGGATTGATCACCTAGATTAGGGTTTGGTTCTCTATCGCTAGAAATAGGACTGTGATTTGTACTTTTTTGTACGTATTTTTTGTTACCTTTTTGTGTCGCATTCGCGTGTGTTTTGCTTGCATTTATGGGTTTTAGGAGTCGTTTTGGCCTATTTGTTAGTTTTAGGTTTTTATTGCCTTTGTGCGGTTTTTAGTCGTTTTTCGTACATTTTACCCTTTTTCGTATTTTTGGCCGTAGGATGACCAAGCGGTCCCGCGCACGCTCGGAGCATCCCACTCGACTCGGATTGGAACGAGAAAATCAAGAAAACACAGCGTGAATGAGGAGCGACAAACCGGCGGACGTTTAGAGCGAAACGAGAAAATCAAGCCAGAGCAGCCGAGCCAGTCTATCGACTGGCTTGCAGTCGATCGACTGACTCAGCCAGGATCGACTGGACCTTCGACTGGATTCCAGTGAGGTTGGCCAATTTTGAAAGCAGTCGATCGACTGCCAGTCGATCAACTGCTCCTCAGTCGATCGACTGAGACGCAGTCCAGATTGGTGATTTTATCCCATTTTGATGATTTTGCCCCTGCGTTTTTGTATAAATAAGCCCAGCTCTCCTACCTTATCCATATCCCCTTCCTTGGTGGAATTTGGGGCTTGCTCCATTTCCTCCAAGCCTTTTCTCCTGCTTTTGTAAACCCTAGCTAATAAATCCCTAGTTTAGTGTAGTTTTAGCTAGCTTAGTAGTTAATCTAATTTAGTTTAGCTTAAGTAATTAGGTTTAGTTAGGTTTAGTTGCTTTTGGAGTTTAATGCAATTTGGTAGTACTCTTTCTTTCTCTTTTGTATTGTTATGGATTAGTTGTTAATGTTGTGTGTTGGTTGTTTAATCTAAGCTTATGTTGTTGTTCTTTGCATTTTAATTATCTCATTTTCATTTTCTAGCTTGTAGTTCTTCATTTCTTGCAAAATCCATTGATGCTTTCATTTTCAAGCTTTTTACCTCTTTTAGTTAGACATGCTCTTAGTCTTTAAAAGATGTATGAAGCTTTCCTCTTTAGTAATTTGACTTCTTTTCAATTTAATGCCTTTTGACCAATTTCCATTTCAAATACTTGATTTTCCCTCCATGAATTATCTTTTAATTGTGAGCTTAATTTGATGCAATTAGTTTAGAAATTAGGGGTTTAGGGTTTTGGTTCGTTTAGAACCATTAATCGGAGCTTGTAGAGAATTAGGATTGACGACCTCAATACTTGATCGACATTTGGGATTGAAAACTCCGAATTGTGGATTAAGTGCTCGGCGAAAACCGATTAATCGTGGAGACGAACCGAATACCCTAAACCCTCGTTCTCTTTATTTTAATTAAAGTCTCCTTTTAAATTCAAGCTTTAGCATAAAATTCAAACCAAACCAATGACTTAATGCTTTCCTAGTGTAGATTAGTGTAATTTAGCTCAACAAGAGATTAACTAAAACACCGACCGCCGATTATATCTATCCTCGAGAGACACGAATTGGGAAAACTTACCCCTCTACAATCGACTCCGTACTATTGCGGAGAAGATTTCTTAGAGTGCTAAGAATTCTTCGATCAGATTGCTTCCCGTGTAATTGTCGTGATTCCTATTTCGTTGGTAGCAACTGATGATTGTGCATCGTTAGGGATAACACAATATAAGTTGAATAAACCGAGCTTATGTGTTTATTACTTAGATTAACCTATTTTCCTGATTATTAATGCTGTTGTTGGATTAAATCTAGAGAACTTATTCTAGGTTATTCCATAATTAGATTCAATTAAAGAGCTTGTTTTAATTGAGTAAATGGTAAGGGCAAATTCGAGTAGCAGAGCTTATTGTTACTTAGGGTTTTTAGTCATATATGATGAATGAATTATGATACTGTGGTTGGTCAAATGAGTGAAACGAGGGTGGAAACTGAACTAGAACTAGAGCTTTATTATTATTGAATTCTCCATTATTCTACTTACGTGTTTTATTTGTTTCTTAATTATTTGCTTATCTATTTTGTTATTTAGTTTTCTTAGATTAATTCAAAATCTTCAACCCCATATTTTTAGTTTAATAAAATACGAATTATCACAATCTAAGTCACTCTCCTCGTGGTATCGACCCTTACTTGTCGCTACTACTAGTTGGTAGAGAGAAGCTGAGGAAAATAAAACATTTAATTTGACGCTTGACGACGAGCGGTCAGATTTTGGCGTCGTTGGTGGTTTATCGTAACATCTTTGGCCGGGAAACATTGATTTATTGAACGTGACCAGTATAACGTTTCAGAGAAAAGATGCCCACTCCACGCTTTGTTGGGGCCAAATGCGTAAATCATTTTGGTTTTCTGCTCTTTGGTTTTTTAATAAAAAATGTGGGTCCTATTATGATCTGAAATGACATGTAACCTCTACCATCATAATTTTGCAGGTTGAATGTGTTGGAAATACAATGAGCACAAACTGGGAATATATGTAATTCACAAAACTGGAAAAAAGAAAATAGGAAAAATTGTAAAGTCGAGCCGAGTTAAGAACTCTGTCCACAAGACGAAACTGCCCCGGTAGTGCTCTTCGATTTAGGCAATTCGTCCCCAAAGATGAAACGACTTTCGTCTCTGGTTTAACAGCACCGTCAGAAACCAGAGCTCCGACGAACTAGAGTGATCTCAAACTGAGTTACGAGAAAAATAAAATGCAGAAAACTGTATGCTATATGAGTGTGTTCTTATTGCTCAGGTGTTCCAGGTGTTTTCGTGTATTAAGTGAACTGGAGCCTCTCACCCTTATATAGGGGTTCCAGCGGGAGGTAACAGCATCCAGTTTAATGAGGTCATTTAAGACGTTCATAACAGACAACATCTGGCAGCATGAACCTGGACAGGTAAAGCGTGCACATGCAAATGGCAGCCAAGAGAATGGTCAAAGTAACGTCTCCATGCATTAAGTTGCATGACGTTTGACCTAAACGGTCAGGAGTTTCAGGTGTTTGAAAACGTAGTGAACCATGAACCAGGACCTCCTCAATCGTACCAGCCAATTTGGACCAATTACCCAAGACCCAAGTCCCAAGTCCCAAGTCCCAAGCCCAGATCCCAGGACCTTGGTCCAAGGTCCGGGTCCGGGCTCGAGCTCGGCTCCGCCGAAGGCGGACGGGCGAACCCAAGTCCAAGAGGCCACGTGAGCTTTGTTCACACAAAGTACACAACACCTACTGGCCCACTTGATGTCCATTAAACAAATGTGATCATTTTTAAACTCCCGTCCACATTGATTAACATTCAATGTGGGATAAACGATAAAGCACAAAAGTAACCATTCAACTTCAAAGCATCATTTCTCACTCACCAATAATTAGATTTGAGAAATTCAAAATGCTACGATTATCTACACGACACGTAGATCGAGCCTATATAATTCGTTAACACGAATATTTGCTATACCATTAAATTTATTAAATACAATTTACAACAATCCCCCACATGAATGAGAATATCCAAAAACAAAACAAAGTATGCAAATACGTAGCTCAATCCTTAAGAGACAATAGAGAATAGGGATAGGTGGCTTGTGGACTTGAACCTCCATAGTTAATACTACTGAGCATACCGGCGGATTAGTGAACATAATTCTTGAACTATTCCCCTTTCCGTTATACAAACCACTTCTTGCCCTTCCAATAGCAGCTTGACTATCRCAGTGAAGCATAACTGGCGGCACAGGTTTCTCCCAACATGGAATATCTTCCAAAAAGTTATGAAGCCATTCTGCTTCTTCACATGATTTGTCCAGAGCGATAAACTCGGATTCCATGGTGGATCGGGCTATACATGTCTGTTTAGTGGATCTCCAAGAAACAACTCCTTCCCTTATTACAAACACATACCCACTTGTTGACAGTGAGTCCTTTGAGTCGGATATCCAGTTTGCATCACAACCTTCAAGTATCTTGGGGTATGTACCATAGTGTAGCCCAAAGTTCAGAGTATACTTTAAGTATTTCAAAACTCTCACAAGCGCTTTCCAGTGTTCTTCACTTGGATTGCTTGTATATCGACTCAGTTTGTTTACCGAGAAAGCTAGATCAGGTCTTGTACAATTAGAGATGTACATCAAACATCCAATGATCCTAGCATAGTCTTTCTGAGCAACAGGGTCACCTCTGGTCTTACTTAAGTGAACGTCGAGTTCCATAGGTGTCTTTGCAGGAAGACTATCGTGTGCATTGAATTTCTTGATCACTTTCTCAATGTAATGAGATTGTGATAAGACAATTCCATCTGGAGTTCTTATGATTCTTATGCCAAGAATTGTGCCAGCAGCTCCCAGATCCTTCATGTTAAAATTCCTTTTTAGCATGAGTTTCGTCTCGTTAATCACTTGTAGGTTGCTACCCATGATTAACATATCATCTACATAAGACATACTATAACAAACCTGTCATTAGTATTCTTAATGTAGGCACACTTGTCGCACTCGTTTATCTTGAACCCATTTGACATCATCACTTCGTCAAATTTCAAGTGCC
>BMAC01000149.1:1716330-1734757 GCA_014905375.1 Phtheirospermum japonicum | reverse complement strand
GGCACTTGAAATTTGACGAAGTGATGATGTCAAATGGGTTCAAGATAAACGAGTGCGACAAGTGTGCCTACATTAAGAATACTAATGACAGGTTTGTTATAGTATGTCTTATGTAGATGATATGTTAATCATGGGTAGCAACCTACAAGTGATTAACGAGACGAAACTCATGCTAAAAAGGAATTTTAACATGAAGGATCTGGGAGCTGCTGGCACAATTCTTGGCATAATAGAGGCGCCAATCGTCGTGGTGTTTCGTGACTGGCAGGGACAGTGGTCGTCGTCGAAATGGTAGAGGTAATGGCAGGAGCAGTCGAGCTTGTCGGAATGCTGGAGGTTGACATTCTTTTCCAGTAGAGATATAAAACAGTAAATTACAAATTACAAACAAATTTTCATCTTGCGATTGTTGGAAATACAATGAGCACAAACTAGGAATATATGTAATTCACAAAACTGGAAAAAAGAAAACAGAAAAAAATTGTAAAGTCGAGTCGAGTTAAGAACTCTGTCCACAAGACTAAATTGCCCCGGTAGTGCTCTTTGGTTTAGGCAATTCGTCCCCAAAGATGAAACGACTTTCCTCTATGGTTTAATAGCACCGTTAGAAACAAGAGCTCCGGCGAACTKGAGTGATTTCAGACTTAGTTATGAGAAAAATAAAATGCAGAAAACTGTATGATATATGAGTGTGTTCTTGTTGCTCAGGTGGTCCAGGCGTTTTCGTGTGTTAAGTGAACTGGAGCCTCTCACCCTTTTATGGGGGTTCCAGCAGGAGGTAACAGTAGCCAGTTTAATGAGGTCATTTAAGATGTTCATAACAGCAGCACCTGGTAGCATGAACCTAGACAGGTAAAGCGTGCACATGCAAAAGGCAGCCAGGAGAATGGTCAAAGTAACGTCTCCATGCATTAAGTTGCATGACGTTTGACCTAAACGGTCAGGAGTTTCAGGTGTTTGAAAACCTACGTAAAAAGATCAGGGGCCCATAACGCCCGTGGCTAAAAAGTTAGCCAGAGTTGAACCATGAACAAGGACCCCATATGGACCACCTCAATCGAACCAGCCTATTCGGACCAATTGCCCAAGACCCAGATCCAAGGTCCAAGGTCCGGGCTCGGGCTCGGATCCGCTCGGCTCCGCCGAAGGCAGACGGGCGAACCCAAGTCCAAGAGCCCGCATGAGCTTTATTCACACAAATTCCACAACACCCACTGGCCCACTTGATGTCCATTAAAGAAGTTTAATCATTTTTAAACTCACTTCCACATTGATTAACATTCAATGTGGGATAAACAATAAAGCACAAAAGCAACCATTCAACTTCAAACCATCATTTCTCACTCACCAATAATTGGATTTGAGAAATTCAAAATGCTACTATTATCTACACCATAAGTAGATCGAGCCTAAGAAATTAGTTAACACGAATTTTTGATGTACCATTAAATTGATTAAATACAATTTACAACAGAATGAACCAATTATATGAACTGCTATGTATGGGCAAAAAGAGACATTCTAGAAATGGATTTTATTGAATTATCCATATATACAATGGTAAAAGCATTTACACTATCTTTATAGAACATATGTTCAGCATGTTTTTGTTAGTTTTTTTTAATATATTTTTTTTTTGGTGATCTGTTATATTTTCTGCTGCTTTATCTTAAGATCATGTTATAATGTTTAATGATTATGCCATGAGTGAGAAACAAGAAAACTAAAGGAACTTCACTGATAATTCTTTTGAGTATATTTGTGTTCATTTTTATGCTATTGTACTATCTATAGTTGATGTTCATTAACATTTACGATTATGTGTGAAGGTATTTACATTGTAATGATAGAGCCATTGAGTGGGAGTAGGATGGAATTCTTGAGAATAAGAGATGTGGGAATGGATGGTGTTTACAACTCTTTGATTGATTAAAGCCTTGTCAAAGTCCTCCACAAGTACGTACCAACAAAGGAAAAACTACTTTTTTAGTCCATTATATTCTCCACTTTAAAAAAAAAGAACTATGATATTGTCCAGTATCAAAACGCCTATACTAAGTTGGCAAGTTTTTCAAAAAGGTCGAGGAGGTCGATTTTCTGCCAATAGCTGACCTAAATGCCTGATCTATGATTACAATAATCTCACTGCAGAGAAGTGCTACTGTAGATTTGACATGAACTACTCTTCAACATCCTACGACAACAATCAATCAAGCACTAATGCCTCTCCCTCTGCTCACATGGCTAGTTTTGGAAATAATGGATCAGAAAGCAGTTAAGATGGTCTATGATATCTAGATTCAGGAGCTACAAACCATCTTACCTATGACTTTGAAAACTTGAACATGGCTTCAGACTATCAAGGCCATGACAGGGTTCAAACAGTTAATGGAGCAGATATGAATATTGCTCATATTGGTTCTTCTGTTGTAATATCTCCTTCACAAACAAATACATTCTCTTTTCTTTTTAAACAATATCTTACATACTCTTGCTATAACCAAAAACCGTATAAGTGTGGCGAAATTTGCTCAAGATAATGAAGTGTTCTTTGGATTTCATCCCTTTGTGTGTCTTGTGAAGGATCTAGAAACAAAGGAAACACTACTCCAAGAGAACCTTAAAGATGGTCTCTACAGTTTTCACCTTCAACAACACACTCAAGCCCCTACCACCAATCCTCAGCATCATCAATCCAGTCTACATCTTCATCAACCTTCAGCTCTCTTTCAGCTAGAATAACTAAGGGTCTAATTTATCCATTTGGCACTCTAGTATGGGTCACCCCTCTCTTGATGTTGTTAAGAGGGCACTCAAACATTTTAATATTCCATTTATTTATAACAAATCTAATTCCTTATGTTCTGCATGTCTTGAAGCTAAGGCACATAAACTATCTTTCCCTCACAGTGTTATCACTTATAATCACCCCTTTGATCTTGTGCATAGTCACCTTTGGAGACCAACTCATGTTATTTCTCACTCTGGTTTCAAATATTATGTTAGTTTTGTTGATCACTTCACTAGGTTCACTTGGTTTTATCTTTTGAAACAAAAGTCTGACATTAAGTCAACCTTCTAACACTTTAAGGCCTTGATTGAGAACCAATTCAACTGCAAGATTAAAACATTACAAACTGATGGAGGAGGTGAATTCCCTTAAGACCTATTCTTGCTCAATGTGGAATCCAACACAGAGTGTCCTATCCTTAAACCCCACAACAAAATGTCTTGGCTGAAAGGAAGCACAAACAAATAGTAGAAATAGGACTATCCCTCGTATCCCAATCTAAAGTTCCTCTATTATATTGGGATGAAGCATCTACAAGTGTTGTGTTCCTCATTAACAGGTTTCTTAGAAAACTTCTACATTATAAAACACCCCTAGAGGTTCTAACTGACCACAAACATGATTATCACCTTCTGAGAACCTTTGGTTGCCTTTACTATCCCCTACTCAGGCTTATACTACTCACAAACGTGAACCAAGAAACCTTCCTGTTGTCTTTATAGGCTACATTCCATATCATAAAGGTTACAAGGTTTTGCTTCCCTTTAAGAAAATAATAATTACTAGGCATTTGGTTTTTGAGGAATCTAAATTCCCATATCACAAAAATGGCCCTTCACCACCTCCCGTTCCTGTGTTTTCCACAGCTATATCTCCTTTACTCACTGTACCAAGTATCATTCCTGTGCCAACACATACCTCTCCTCCTCATACACCAAAACACATCTCTCCTACTATAAATACATATTCCACACCCTCCACATCTATTCCAGGAGGCACTATTACCATAAATTTGTCAATTGACAATGTTTAGTTCCCTACATATTCTGTTGCTCCTAATGTTTCTCATCAAGTTGAAGATACACATCAAATGATCGCTAGACCAAAGGCTGGCATTCAGAAACCTAAGGTTCTACTTGCCATAGATTTAGAGGTTGTTAGCCCCACTCTTCTCATGAGGTCTTGGCTATCCCAGCTTGCCAAACTTCTATACAGGATGAGTATCAAGCATTGATCAAGAACAAAACATGGAGTTTGGTTCATGTTTTCCCTAACAGGACAATCATAGGCTGTAAATAGGTATATAAGCTCAAGAGGAACCCCAATGGTGACATTATTTGGCACAAAGCAAAGATACAATCAAGATCCATGATAGGATTATACTGAAACAATCAGCTCTGTTACTAAGTCAGGAACAATCAGAGTTATCCTTTCCCTTGCCTTGACTTTTGGATGGATCTTTAGAGAAATTGATGTTGACAATGCCTTTCTCAATGGAGATATTGACAATGAGCTTTATATGAAACAACTTGTTGGTTTTGAGAAAGTATCCAACCCTCGTTTGGTCTTTAAGCTGCACAAATCCTTGTACGGCCTTAAACAGGCATCAAGGGCCTGGTCCAGTAAATTTGGTGATGTTCTACTTAAATTAGGCTATCATGTGTCTCAAGCTGATACATATTTGTATATCAAACACTCTAATGCATCTTGTCTTCTGGTAATGGCTTATGTTGATGAAATAATCATCACATGCAGTCATATCAAAGCTATTGAACACTTTGTTCAACAGCTAAGGTCCCACTTTTCCATTAAAGACCTTGGTACTCTCAATCTTTTCCTTGGGATTCAGGTTTCTCAAACTTTTGATGGCTTATTCCTTAATCAAAAACAATATGCAGTTGACATTCTACATAGGGCCGACATGAAGGGGGCAAATATTCTTTCTACTCCTATTGTTTCTCATCCACCCTTATCCAAACACTGTGGTCAACCTATTCAGAATGGAAATTAATACAGGAAAATAATTGGAGATCTTCAGTACCTCACCATGACCAGGCCTGATATTTGTTATGTTATGAATAAAGTAAGCCGGTTTATGCAGTCCCCCCTTGACTCACATTGGAAAGTTGTAAAAAGGATCTTAAGATACATTGCAGGAACCATGGACTATGGATTGAAATTAACATCCTGTAGCAATTTTTAGATCAAAACCTTCTCAGATGCAGACTGGGATTCTGATGTGGATGATAGAAGGCCAACCTCTGGACTTTGTGTCTTTATAGGAGATAATCTTATTGCCTGAAGATACAGGTCAAGCACAGAAGCTGAGTATAGAAACCTAGCCTTAGCTACTTGTGAAGTAATATGGCTGCATTCTCTCTTCCCAGGAACTGAGAGTACATCTGATCAAGCCAAACACAATTTGGGTAGATTATCAGGGTGTCATTGCCCTTGCTTCAAATCATGTTCATCATTCAAGAACCAAGCACCTGAAATTAGATCTACATTTCATCAGAGAAAAGATGAATAAGGTCATCTCAGTTAGGAATGTTACAACAATAGATCAAAAAGCAGACATTTTTATTAAGGCCTTGTCAAAATAATTCTATGCAAGAATGAGAAATAAGCTGTTTGTTACTTCAAGAAGGTGCATAGAATTGGTGGGCATGATAAACGATAAAATAAGTTAGCATGTGTAAAGAGACTCAACCATGCACCAGCAGCAGCAGAACACTCGATGGTAGAAGACAAAAACACATCAGCATGTGCACAAGAATGTTTCCATGCACCAGCAACAGGAGATCACAATGGCTAACGGTAGAAAAGGACATATATCTGGCGTTCTTATCTAGTGTACGGATAGGTTACACCTGGATGATCTAGATTGATCCGATCTCTTGTATAAATAGATACATTCTGATGTTTGTGATGTATTCAATGAAAAACATCCGCTTTGCTTATGCATTTTCTGAACCTAGCAAATATGCCTTTCTTCTTTCCTGCTCTTTGCCTGCATTTCCTTTAATATTTACCTCGGACACTTTTGTTTCATTAAGTTATTTTTTCATTTTATTAGGATGGGTTGCATATATGTATTAGCATAAATTTGTGTGCCATGTATTTTGGTATAAATAGTGTAACTTGTAAAATGATAGGTGCATTAATAATAGCTTATTTGATTATTATTTAAAAAAAATAGTTGACTTATTTAACTATTTGACCAACATTCTTTTACACTTTGGGAAATAACCATAAGTTATTTGTTTCTCTTTTACAATTGTATGACTTATGTGTTATTTGTAATTTCTGAAGAATAACTAGAGTTTTCCTTATTATTATTGTTATGTTTATGTTGGCCAACAAACTCCATTGTAACGAATCCTTACTACATCCGACCTCAGTGGTGTGGGAATTTTTTGGGACCTCAGTCTGACCAAGTAGAATCTCTGCAGCCCTTGGTAGCCTTCTAGTTCAGTGTTTTAATGCATTCAAAACTTAATATTTTGTATCAAGATAAACTAAAGTTCTTTCCTATACTTTGTTATTTTGATATCTGAACATGTGCTATGTATGAGTCACTTTGGTATTATATGAATTTCTAACATTGTACTTTTTTATGTTACTAAACTATTGGGGTTGCCCAAATATTATTTGTTTGTAAGTGATATTTAATATTGTTCCTAGAATATTTTTTATTAGGTGGTGTACAAATAATCAGCCGGGTTAAAAGAAAATTAACCACATCGGTTCTCCAGAAACTGATGTTAATGATCACGTCGGTTTTACCTACATTAACATCAGTTTTTGAACTGATGTCTATGTTAAAGCTCACATCATTATTTCTTAAACCGATGTCTGAATTCATAGTGGTGTTTAAGTAAATAAAATCGATGTTAGTTGGATGTCCAATCAATATTTAGTTATCACTAAGTTTTTTTTGTTAATTCTGACATCGGTTTAAAAAAACTACTTAACATCGATGGCTCAGACATTGGTTCAAAAACCAATGTGAAATGTACTTTAAAACCAATGTTAAAACCCCTTTCTGTATTAGTGTTACATATTTAAAACAAGCTCTTATTTTATAAATGATTTTTAAAGAATTAGTAATTTATATTTAATATTTATTCTACATATTTAAAATAGTCCCAGATTTATAAATATTCAAGATTTCTTTAATTATATATATATATATATATATATATATATATATATATATAGGATTAGTTTCAAATGAGAACCATGTCCTTATTTGTGAACTTAAGGTCAATTATGGGCCTTAGATCTAATTAAATGGATGGATCAGATTTTTTGTATATTTCTTTATTTGATTAAAAGTATTAGGATTATAAAATAAAAACACTGTTGGTATATAATAAAAGCACTAGTTCTCAGGTTCGCAAATAAGGGAGGGTTTTCATTGGAACTCACTCCTATATATATAAAAGTGATTTATGATTTTATAAAATATATTTCCAATTTTTAATGTGTATATTCAATATTTTTCTAAATATTTAAAATGATTTAAGATTTTATAAAATAAAATCCCAAATTTTTTTAATTTCATATTTAAAATAATGTTTGGTATATTTAAAATGATTTATGATTTTATAAAATATATTTAAACATTTTTTTATGAAATATTCAAATATTTTAAAAAGTTTAAGATCAAGAAATATCTTGGAATTTTATAGTTTTCTAAATTTTGAACTTCTTATTTTTGAATAATTTTTCAATTTTTTATTTAATATTAAATATCTTCTTACACATTTTAAACAAAATCTGATTTTTAATCAGTTTCCCATGGTTTTATTTAATCTTTTTTATTTTAAATACATTTATTAATATTTAAAGTAATTTTAGATTTAATAAATATTTTTGAGTGTTTATTTTATATTGGAAAGTTAGATTCTTAAAGCAACATTCTTAAACAAAATAGTTTAGGTATTTATTTTTTTTGTCACGCCGGCGTTGGCTTTATACTAAAAAAGTCAATATTGTTCAATTCATCAATTTGTGCTGGAAAATTGAAAATTTTCGGCGAATTTTTTCTTGACCTGCGAGATCGGGGATAAATTGCGAAGCTTTTCTGAGTTATTGTAGGTATATTCTCCTCATACATAATTTACTAGTATTAAGTTGTCCACCCCCCCCCCCCCCCCAATTACTAGGGTATTTTCTTATATATATATATATATATATATATATATATATATATATATATATTATATATATATATATTGTGTTGTGTGTGTGTGTGTGTGTGTGTGTATTCTATTTTTGTATAAATATTATTTATTTATTGTTGTTCTGAATTATTTATCTTATTTTCTCATTTAGGTTGGTGGTGATGTTGCTTCTAAGAAGGTTTTTGTCGCTATTGCGGGTGTTTCATCTAGCGAAGAATTTTCTAAAGATGTTGATGATGATATTTATTTGGCAATTGATGGTATATTGAAAGACCTTAGTAGTGATATGGATCATAAAGTTGCACGTGATAGGGAAGGCCAAGTTGATGATGGGGAAAAGGTTCCCGCTGACAAGGATATTGCTTTTGTTACATCTGGTGCTGAGAAAGTTTCGTAGGTTGTCAAAGTTATTAGCGCTAATGATGTTATGTCAAAGAAAAGGCATGCCCTTGCTGATTTGGTTTTTTATTCTACTCCTTTATTTGATTTGTGAGTCAGTTTGTTTGCATCTTCCTCCAATACTAAAACTGTTGAAGAACCAATTGTGATTGTTACTATTGCTTTCACTCTTGAGTTCGATTGTGAGTTTGTGGATAGAATGACTGGATCCCAGTTTGACAAGGTAGTGCTTGATGCAGCGACAAATTAGAAGAAAGCTTGTTCCGTTCGTTCTGCTCCTTCCTCTGAGGTTTGCTTCTAAATTGTTCCGGTTATGTTATATTACTGTTTCTCAACTACATATGCCATTTATTGTGTCATTTATAACTTGGCGTTTCTTTTCTTGGTTCTCTTTTACTTTCTGAAAGGCCTTGGGTGATAAATCCCCATGTGGAAAGAGAGCTGGTAAGCCTGGACCTTATGGTCGTAGTGCATTCACTAATGATTTTGGTTTCTCCAGTGATGGGAGTATTAAAGCAACTTGTTCTTCCGATAAACCCAAGATCAACGGGTGAAAGGAAGGTGTGTCCTTGATGAAAAATTGGGTGAGGCTCTTGTTGAGACATCAGAAGGGTTAATTCAGTAAATTTACTAAGGTTTTGGTGCTGAAGAGTAATGGATTCTTTTTTTGCTTGTAGATCCTTCTAATTTTACTTAATTTGTGTCATTCTGTATTTATATCCCTGCTATGCCATTGACTGAGCAACATTATACTTTTCAGGATAGTAAGATTGAACCTTCGTTCAGTCTTGGTGTCTGTGGAGTGCATAAGAAATCTTGGTTTTACAGACTTTGCACTACTGATGAGTATTTGACTGCTTCTGTAAGTTCTTTTCTTTTATAATGTTTCTTGTTTATTTCTTGGTTTGTTTATGTTTTGCTTCTATTTTTTTTCTTGTTTGTTTCTTACTGATGTGCTTTTATTTTTCTTCCTTTTTGCAGCACATCAATGTTTGTTTTATTACCTGAAGAAGCAAGAGAATTATAAACATTGTGTTATAAATTTTAAAACTATGGATATGGTTTTTCATGGTTGCCTAATTAAATTCAAATCTTTGAACCTGAAGAAGAAGAAGAAGAAGTTTTATGTTTTCATGATCAACATTGACAACGGTGTAGCTGATTATATCATGGGTTACAACATTTGTGTGGACACTCATGGTCTGAGGTTGATTAAATATTATTTCCCGTTCTTTGCAATAGCAATAAACATTTTGTGTTGGGACACTTTTGTGTGAATAAGCGGGTTATTTATCTATACAATTCATTGTAATTAGCTGATTGAGTGTCCATTGGTAAGGTTGCTATGACGGAATACAACATTTTGCTTCCTAATTTTCTTTGGATTCTAACATTTTATGAATGCCGAAAGAACATTAAGCTGGGCTAAGGTGCTTACGCAGTGGATGCTCATGCTCCCATTGAGGTGAAATTGGTGAAAGATATCCCTGTCCAAGATATCATATGCAGAATATTTCATATGTGGAAGGGAAATACCTATAGAGGATTTAAATGTACAGAATTAGCGCTTGCGGTATAACCACATCCTCTTCAATCATGCTAGATTTAAGCAAGCAAATGGAGTAATTGATAAATATAGTGATGTTGAAACCGAGATTGCACTTGGGGAAGATAAAATGGTTAACTCTTCATTTAGTTATGAATGGTTTTTAGTTATGTCTTTTGGAGGGATGCATTTTGGTGGGATAAGGAAACAAGTATGAAACTTGTTGGGAATAATTTGAAAACAAGTTATTTTTCTCGAAATGTTTATTTTTCAGAGAGAGTTCATTGAATATTTTGTAGTGTAGGAATTAGAAACAATCTAGTATCTAGTCTTATTTTATATATTATACATTAATTGCATTATCCAATGGGTTCTTCTTCCTTTTTTTCTTTTTTGTAATAGTATGATGATGTTTTCATTTTGAAACTCATGTAATTTGTAATTTTTTTTTCTTGTTCTATCTTTCCTTTTGTGTGTGTAGTTGTTAAGTTGATGTATTGTTGCCAAAAAATATCAATAACTAAGGGTGCATAAATAAATATGAAACAGAGTGGAAACATTATAGAAACACAACATGATTTTTTTAGGGTTCAGTTCTCCAATCCTTGGGGTATTAAAACAAGTTTGAAACAAACTAGAAACAATTTTGAAACACAAAATAACATCAGAGTAGATGCTTTACTTTTTCATTTTACTAAATGATTTGGGATCGACCCGAGCTTCATATATTCCCGAAGTAAACCTCGGGTTCAAACTTGGTTCGATAACATAAAAAATCCAGTCAACTCTTATCTATTGTTCGCGAATAAATGAAAATAAAAAAAGAGAATGAGTTTAAATAATTCCTCGATAGGATTCACTTTTTCAAGTATTGGGGTATAAAAAAAAGAAAATGATTTTAAATAATTCCTTTAAAGGGTTCACTTTCCCAAGTTTTAGGGTATAAAAACAAGTAGGAAACACTACAGAAACAACAAAAAAACGAGCATTAAACAAACCGGGAACCAAATAGAAACATAACCCATGGGTATAGAAACAAGTAGAATACAACCTGGAAACAACACCTAAACAAATGTAAATATAATCAAAGGCAATGTCTAAAGAAGAAAAATCAATTCATGAAACTTGAAAAAAAATGTGAATATAATCAAAGGCAATGCCATAGGAAGAAAATCAATTCATGAAACTTGAAAGAATATTAGAAACTTGTTCCCAATTGCATAATATATGAAGCAATCGTGTACCAAATATGCAACTAGTATGAAAGTAACTAAGAAATACGTGCTTTGGGGGGGGNGGTATTTCTGCATGTCTTCTTATTTGGCCCAACTGACCACACTTTCTGTAGTTCAATTTTAATGTTTCTCCATGCCATCTTGTATCTCCTTTTCTCTAGTCTTCAAGCTTTTGTTGTGCCGGCCGTATGGACAACCAACATAAAACTTCATTTGGAAGCATCCACGTAGCTTTATTCCCAGTTTGATAAACCATTTCGATATAAGTCACAATCATTGTTTCTTTCATGTAATAATCTGAACAGTAAATGTAAAGATCCCGATCCATTTCTTTTAATACTGTTATGGCATGTGGACAAGGGATCTCATTCATTTAAATATGTTGAAAGTGCAGGACCTTTTCTCTAAGTCCACAATAAACATCTTGATATCTTCACTGCCTTTGAAGATATGATTGTTTGCTCTCCTCCCCTGCCATTTATATGTAGAAACATAAGGAAATGTTTTTCAAACAACTTAGTTAGAAACATCAATGACACAGTTTTGAAACAACTTAGTTAGAGTCTTACTCTTATTGATAAAGAGCTGAAGTAGTTTTTGTTCAGTATTTCTCTGCCGCTTTTTCCATTTTTGCGAATGTTGATCTTGCTTCATCTCTATTTTTGCAAGTCTAATCCTGAAGCAGATTTCTTACGACATTGGCGACATTCAATGATTCTGCAATATTGGAGGTCATGGTGATTTTTTTTGACAGTGTATTTGAACCCATTTGTCATAGTCGGTGCTTGAAAGGTACGACCTAATTTTTTTATTCGTGAAGGCTTTTGTTCCACTTGCAAAGGATTCTACCAATCATTTGTCATTCATTTTAAAGTGCTTTTTTAAGTTTTGTAGGAGATGGTATATGCACACCGCTTGAGCTGCTTTAGGATACACCAGTGAAAATCAAGTGAAATGAGGTGTATAAAAAAGAAGGAAAGAGGTTGTATACACACGCGAAATATCATATAAACAATGATGGAATAAGTACCTCTTTTATTACTAAAACAATATTGTTGTTTTTGTCTAACATTATGCATAAGTCATCTCTTAGTCCAAAGGAATTCCTCAGGTTCTCAAAAAACCATATCGAAGAGTTTTCATTATTTCTATCCATAATTGCAAAAGCCAAAGGGAGAGTTACTTTATTTTCATCTTATGTTCATTCCGACAATAATATTCCCCCACAACTTGCTCTCAAGAATGTGTCATCAAAAACAATTATTAGTTTCCAGTATTTTCATGCTTTGATTGATGTGTTTAGAGCCATAAATAGGAACATGAAAAATTGTTCTAAGTTTTTAGTATCACTTCAACTGATATAGGATTCATTTTCTTCAGCATATAGAGGTAGATTGGTAGCTTTTGATAAGATGCATATGGCTTCCCTCTCAATATTTCTAGCACTTTCTCTTTTGATCGCCATGCCTTTTATTATCCAAAAGTTACTTTATGCTCGTCCTTCATGTCCCTCATGATATCTTCTGGTGTGCACAACATCTTCATTCACCACCATATTCGGATTGACATCTTCAATCGTATACGACCCCATCCACTTAGGTTTCAACTTGGTGGGATTTAAGGTCAATCCAGCGTTGTAAAGCAAGACGGGCCTACCATCCTCAAGATATTTTGCGCCCATCCTCTAGTCATGGACTCGTTTCGATCTTTCATTGTAGGAGTGGGCATTTTCACATTGAAAGTTCCGAAACTCATTTAACTCCTCGACTCACAACATTCTCTACTGCCCGACCTCCTCTTCATCTCGATTCAAATTTGTAAAGATAATAACCGATTCACTCTCCTCAAGATAATCTTCTAGTTTTTCAATGGGTTTCATTTCCAACCCATTATAAACAATCTCCACCTCCCCCTCTAAAAACTCAACGTTGCCCTCAACGACACATAAAAAACCCTTGTCTCACCATACCTTAGCACATCGAAACAAAATAGAACTGTCATTATGAACAAAGGTCTCATTCGCCTTACTACAAATTTCAACACAAGCTCTCGGGTCAAACTCCTCCTCCTTGCTCTCTTCCTCCATAGAAACTTGGTTACCCAACTCATGAATCACGTCAATATGTAAGCAATCCTCATAGAAGGCGCTTGAAGGAATCGATGACGAGTTAGCCATAGAAAATGTGGCCGTGTCACCCGCTACGGATAACGTGAGATTATTCTTTCCAACGTCTATCAAACATTGATTTGTAGCCATGAATGGAAGGGCTAACAAGATAGTGTGGTCGGCTCCATCATTATTCACTATGGCCACATCCAACACCACAAGATTTACTGGAACCACGATCCCTCGACTTGAACAAGAATATCCTTGACCACTACTTTTGGGTGTCTAATTGACCGATCGGCCAATTGTAAGAAAATGCGTGTCTCTTGTAAAGGAGGACTTTTCAATTGTTCATATATCTAAAGCGGCATTAAATTAACACTCGCCCCGAAATCAAGCATACTACTAATGAATTTCCTATTTCTGAGTTTGATATCAATGCAAAACGAGCCGGGATCCGCCTTCTTAAGAGTTGAGAGAGAAGGGTCACTAACCACACTTGCTTCCTTAGAAGGACAAACTACCTCATTTATAGCTCTCTCAAGTGATTTGGAAGAAAGCTCCTCGGGAAAATTTTGGATGGCGTCTAATACATCGGATAATATATCATGGAGCTTTTGGAATTGATCGTTCTTCGTAGTGTTTTGTTGCCGGGATGGATAGGGTATGGGGGCCTTAGAAATTGGTGCCTTGTAAGGATTTGAAGCCTTGTGTAGGCCATCGAGAAGTTCCCTTGCTAAAGTGGGGCCCACGGGTGTAGAATCGGGAAGAGTACAAACACTCGGGATGTCAACTACCTCCTCCTCGGACGGTGGGACATCCGTATTATCAACCACCCCATAATTCCAAGGACCGTGACCGCATGGGCTTGAGAAGGTTGGCTTGGAAATTTTCCTTTCTCGTGAGCTTGTTTTAGCATATTCACATCACTTGCCAATTTCCCCACTTTAGTGTTCAACCATTCGCCGTGGCCTCAAGAGTGGTGAACCGAGCATCAACCGAAGCTACCATAATGGACAAAGCTTTCAATTGTTGCATAATAGCTAAGAGGTTTGGATTGGGAGGTGGGGTAGGAGCATTCATCAGACGAGATGGACCCGCATGCGGATTCGTATAACCAAAACTCAAATGCATGAGGTTGCTCGGATGATAAGGAGGATTGATATTCAGCGGACGGGCAAAAGGTGGCTTAGTAACACCGGGTCCCGCTTGATACCCTTGAACCCCACATACCTCCTCCGATTGAGGCATCGGCATATAGAAAGAGGGGTTCAATGGACAATAAGTGGTATCATGACCAATTATTCCACACGACGCGCACGGGGGGTCCAGACTTGGGCTAGACAACTTAGCAACTTGAGCATCCAAAGCCGCGATCTTCTTGTCCATCTCAAGCTCCGTAGGGGAAGACGATTCAATCACTTCATTAGCACTCAAATACAATGCTCGGGAAGACTTTTGTTTAGAATTTTCGGCTAGAGTGGTGAAAACCTTGAGAAGCACTTGGGGAGGATGAACCACCATATTACCCCCCGCCGACATGTCCACCATGTCTTGGAGTTGTGGGTCCAATGCTTCATAGAAAGTTTGGATTTAATGTGTAATTCAGTTAAATAGGTTCAATTAATATGAGGTTTGGTGAAATTCTTGAGTTTTTATGTTCAAAATTCCTATTTTTATAAGTAAAGGCATTGAAAGTTTAAAATGCATAACATTCTGGAATACTAGTCAGCGTTTGCCGGCGCCAGCACCCAGCACTTGCCAGAGCTAGCCAGCACTCGCCAGCGCCAGTGCCCAGCACTTGCCAGCGCTAGCTAACACTTACCAGCGCCAGCGCCCGCCAGAGCTCGCCAGCGCTTGCCAGAGCTTGCCAGAAGGGCAAATCTAGGTCAAACTTGGTCAAATCCGGGAATTTCAAGCCTCTAAGGCTATTTTAGCCCACTTAAACCCAATTAAATATAGTGTAAATAGACTAAAACTCTCCTTTTGGAGTTATCACTCAAATTTCCCAAGCTTGGGTTTGGGATTAGAATTTCTCTCTCTAGATTTTAGATTTAACTTTCAAACTTTTGCCTTGGGTTTGTAAGCTCAAGATGGATCCAAGTACTCCCTTGTATTTTTACTTTGATGCAATTTAACTCAAGCTTGTTACTTCTTCTATTTAATTCAAGTAAGCTATCTTTTATTTTATGCTTTGTTCTTCAATTTCATGCTTCTTCCTCAATCTTATGCTTTTGCCTTAGCTCTTTGATTTCTTGATTGATCTTGTGAATCGTCAGTGGAATCTAAATGAGTAACACGTCTAGATCATAGATCGAGTCCTTGATCGTTTTTATTTTGAGTTTTTCCTATGCTTTATTTTGGTTTTTATTTACATGCATAGTTTTAGGTTGAATCTTAGATCTACACTTCATTGCTTGTTATTTTCTGTAAAGTTTTAAACTTTGATGTCAATTTTCATTGCTCTTTTTATTCATGCTTCCGGTTTTTGCTAATTTGCATTATTTGAGTATTTATGCATAGTTTTACCTTATGCTTGCATGCTTGTACTTAGTGAAACATTGCATTTTCTTGCTTATTTTCATTATTGCTTTGCATTTTCAATTAAGGCACACGACCGAGGCATCCGACCAACTTGCAATTTCAATTCCTAGAATAGTTTAGTTAGTTTAATTGCTTTATTTTCATTTATCTTTTACTTTTCAAAGCTTGAAACACATAGATTCCTCAGTTGAATCACAATCCAATAATACCAAGCCATGAACCCGTTGATATACTTTCAACACCACTAAAACTCTACTAACAAAATAGCTCCATTGCGACTCAGCTTGGTTAAGGCTTTCAATTTGATTGTTGTTTCTTTGTGTTTATCTTTCTTTGTTATTTGACGTTTTTGTTTAGTATGCAATGTGTTTATAGCTATGGAGGGTACATTCCCACCATGGGAGGGCATGGTGCAAACCATATTGGGAATGGAATGATGTATAATGGTTTTGGCAACGTGGGAGGGCGTGATGCAAACCACGTTGCCAATGGTGGAATCGGCTATGGGCAACCCAACATGGGAGGGCATGGTGCAAACCATGTTGGGTATAATGGCTTCTCGGGTATGAATGGTCCATATGGAGGATATGGTACTTCTAATCACATTCCGAATATGCACACTCCGACTTACGGTTCACATAGCAGTTATGATGCCCCAAATCAATTCCCGAATATGTCTAATGGAGGCTTTACTAGTCCGAATCCCGCCCCCTATGGAAGACCTCATGCTTACAATTTTGATCATGCCCCAATTGGTACCACCAATAGTGCTCAATATCCCGACCCTTTATGAGTTATTTGGTGGTGTGAGCTCCAATGCCCAAAATGCCCTCCCCATCCTCGATATTCCGGTCGATGCTCATATTCCACCCTCCGATCCGACCCTCTTGGCTATTTTGCAATAATTACAATCTTTGTCCGATAAGGCGGCTTCATTTAATGCTCAATTCGGTGCTCTTGAAGCTACGTTTGACGAAATACACACGACATTTGGGCAAATAGAGAGTGATATGACCATGCTAATTGAAGATAATGAGGACAAAATATTGCCAAGCCAACCTTCGCATACCCTTGCGTTCACGATCCTCGATAAGTGTGGGGTGGTTGATAATGAGCTTGTCCCGCCGCCCAAGGTGGAGGTGGTTTCTATTACGATTATTCTTACTCTTCCCGATTCTACCCTCCCCGATTTTTCAAAGAATATTCCCAATGCCTTTATAACCTATCCATCAAGCTTTTCCTTCGAGGTTTGCTTACGCATGGACGTGGCCCAAGAGTTGGTCGAACAAGTTTTATGGAGGAAAAGAGCGATGAGGAGAAGAGTGGTCGAGAAGTCTATTTTGAGGATCATTGTGAGGATGATGAGCCCCTTGTTCATACCGACGAGCCCATTACGTGTCAAGGTGCCAACGACGTGAGTGAAGGAGATTATGATTGTGTCATTGAGGGCACCGACAAATTACTGGTGGGGGAGGTGGGGATTTTTGATGATATGATTGGATAGCTTGAAGATTATCTTGAGGGGGTCGGTGGATTATTTGAGTTAGTTTTTGATGAGGCCAAGAGGAGGCACAAGCCCGAGCTTAAAGCTCCTCCATCTCCCCTCAAGTTTGCTTATTTAGAGAAGGAGGAGAGCACACCGATTACCATCTTGGAAAATCCGGATCGAGGTGAAGAGGAGAGGTCAGTTGAAGTGCTTAAAGTTCTTAAGGGTGTTATTGGGTGGAAACCCGGAGTTGTTAAGGGAGTTACCCCTTTGAACCCACATCTTGAAGAGATAGTGAAAGCCTGGAATTGGAGGTTGTTGTTGGAGGGCTTGATGTTCATGATTTCCAAAAGCGAGTGGGTGAAGCCCATTGACTTGGTACCAAAGACGAGCGACGTGTTCGTTTTTGAGGAGGGAAAAGGAGAGTTTTTTTCCACGAGGGCTACAATGAGATGGAGGATGTTGATCGATTCTAAGAAGTTAGATGCGGCTACCAAGAGAGATCGTTTCCCTTCCCCGTTTATCGGTCAAAGGTTGAACAAGATAGCCGGCCAATATTCCTTTTGTTTTCTCGACGAGTCATCGGGGTACTTCAAAACCACCATTCCAACTGAAGACCTAGCCGAGACGAGTTTCATTTACCCACTTGGAATGTTTGCTTTTTGGCGGATCCTATTTGAGCTATGCAAAGTGCCGAGAACGTTCCAAAGAGTGGACCCTCCCGACAAGGAGGAGATTATTTTCGTGGATCCTCCCGTTATCTTTCCACCTTGACCAAAAAGGGAGTTCATCAAGCCAGTGACGTAAAACAAGCGCTTCTTGGGAGGCAACCCATGTTCTTTTTGTTGGGATTCAATGGTACCGTCGCGCAGCGAAAAACAAAAATTTTATATTTAATAAATTAATTGAATTGAATTCAATTGACGACGGCCCAATTTTACAATCAATTAATTCAAACAATGTTTTATTGCTTTTAATAAATAGAAATAATTCAATTTTCACAAAATCAAACGAGCATGATAATCTCTATTAAACATATATATATATATATATATATATATATATATATATATATATATATATATATATATATATATATATATATATATATATTACAGCAACATAACACA
>BMAC01000149.1:1624269-1706534 GCA_014905375.1 Phtheirospermum japonicum | reverse complement strand
TATATAGTATATATATATATATATTATAATATACTATATATGATAAATATATATATATATATATGTATATTGCATGTTATATATGTTATATATATATATATTATGTAATGTGATGTATGATATGTATATATATTAATATATAATTAAATATATGATTAATATATAATATATAATATAATATATTATATATAATTTAATATATTAATATATATATATATATATATATATATATATTAGTTATATATATATGTTTAATAGAAATGATCATGCTCGTTCGATTTTGTGAAAATCGAATTGTTTCTATTTTATAAAGCAATTAAAACATTGTTTGAATTAATTGATTATAAAATTGGGCCGTCGTCAATTGAATTCGATTCAAATTATTTAAAAATTTTTGTTTTCCGCTGCGCGACGGTACCATCAATTCCCAACAGTGGTATCAGAGCTACTGGTTTTTAAATCAATTAATTGCTTATGTGTTTTTGCTTTCGAGAGCATGTTGAATTTGTTGAGTTGTTGATTTGGATATTATCTTGTATTGGGAATTTCTTATAGCTGAATATTTGGTTGGCCTTAGAATTTCACGGGAAATCACGTGTCAGATTGTCCGACAGTCTTACGTGTCAGACTGTTTGACAGTCTTATCCTAAAATTTAAATATTCTCGAGTCTCTATAAGAAAAATCAGTTGATCCATAATTTAATGAAATTAAAATCAACTAGAGCCCAATAAGATAATCGATTTTTCAAATCAATTTGAATTCGATAAATAGGTGCTGGATTAATTTATTAATTTAAATTGTTAAATTAATTTGAAATTAATAGAACACCAACTGAATCGTTTTAGTTTATCGTTCATATGATGAATGGATGAAACTAAGTTCGATGATGATCCTAAATTGTAAAGAATCAACAATTGATCATAACTAAATTTCGGATGAGATATAAAATTAAAATCCCTCATTCTTAAAGGTTAAGAATTAAATCAGGCTATAAAGAAAAACCGAATTGTCGTTCTTTTTCTTTCCTTCTACCAACGGTTAGATTATGTGATAGCCTCTTATGGCAGTGCAGTATGCCGTGTTAGCGGGGAGTGCTGTCATAAGAAAAGCTGTAATCTAATTGACATTAGATGGAAACTTGGTTTTCATTGAAATACAATGAGGGCAGTGTGGGGTGGGTAGGTGGTTAGGGTGTGGGTGTCACAAAGAATGATTTGTCTTTCTTAACTTGAGCCTTGGCGAAGTGACGCATTCTTGGTGAAGTGACGCTTACTATTTGTGCATTTATATGGTTGAGTCGTTTTTGTGTCTTTTGTGTGTTTATTACATCTTTGAACAACTCCACATGCTTGGAAGTTTGAATAGTTTACTTGTCGGGTTTTTACATGTTTATGGCCTCTTGTGTAAGGAGTTAAATTCTTGAGCTTCGCCCAAAACCCGCCTATATATATATATATATATATATATAATCAACATTTTCTCGTGAAAAGATTACAAAGCTCTAAAAGCTCTTTCGATTTTGTTTCCAAAATTCGGTGCAAACTAGTGAGTAGCCTTGTGTGATTTATCGGCTTGCTTGCATTTTTATGGAAATTGCATTGAGGAGGTTTGATTTTGCTCGTACATGATTGAATTCGAAAATGACCTCGAGGCACATATATCACCTCTATTCCAGCCATATTCAAATATATAAGCTACTTAAAAATTCCAAATGAGCCCCCTTGAGCCTTTATCCCATTTTTTGTTAGCCGAGCTCGATTTTAGCTCTTGTATCTTCATAAATTGTGAGGGAAGAGTGTATGATTAGTTTACAAGAAATGCGAGGAAAATCAATTGCGAGTTTCGGGTTTTGAGTTGCTTATACACAAAAATAAATAAAAATAAGAAGAATAAAATTCCAACACAAATCACGAAAAGGGATAAAGCGTGCATTCAAGTGAAAAGCCTAATTCCAAAAAGGCTAAGTTTAGTAAAAAGAAGCAATTTCAAAAAGCTTCTAAGTGTTGTGAAATAAGAGTCGAAAAAGCATGTGAGTATACGAAAGGGTTTTGAATGGGAGATTGGTCAATTGGGAAGGGTGAAGCAATTATAAGCTTCGAGTTTTATAAATTAGGGTTTCGTGTGTTATTGATCACGTTTAATCGTGTGTTAGCCACTATATCCAAATATTCAATACCTTACCAAAGAGCCAACATTACAACCCGAGATAAAGACCTCTTTCGATTCTTGTTTGATCATGTACAATGGGCGATTTTGAGTTTCTAATTTGTGAAATCTTGACTAGGTGCATGCATTGTCCAGTTCGAGCGTATACACGTCCCATATATACTAAACATTTGACGAATTGAGCGAACACTCTCAAAATTCCCTTGGAGAGGAAGTCATCGATTTGGCTTGCATTTGAAAAAGAGCAATACGAGCAATGCTTGACGATAACGAGTTTATGTTGATACTTTCATCATATTAATAAGGATAAGCACAAGGGTTTTCTTTTTGCATAAGGATTCATTGCATGTACATTCTCTATTCTTTTCGTTGTTCGAGGATGAACAAACCGATAAGTGTAGGGTAGTATCCTCGTGAACATCATTAACGGCACCTCCATAACCGGGACCACCACCATTACCATTCGGATTCGTATTTGGAGCATGATTGAAATTATAAACCGGGAGAGCTCCATACGGGCCGGGAATTGGACTTTGCATGGTCGGAAATTATGGAGGAGCACCATAGCTGATTAGAGTAGATTTGTCCTTATTTTTATTAGCTTTTTAGTTCGTTTTTCTATTTGTTTTTGGTATAAGTTGGATGATTTAAGCTTAATCCCGTATTTTTATAGTTCGACTTATTTTACCGTATTTTATTCGTAATTTATGCAAATAGGTGATGTTTCGTTGTTTTCACCTTAAAGCTAAGTAACCGGAAGAGTTCAGCGCGTAATAAACGAAGTTCGATGTTCAAAAATAGGAGAACGAGCTTTCCGGCGAAACGAGTAGAAAAAGATCGAGAGACGGAGACAGACACTCTGTCGCGTCAACTGACGCAACCGTCGATGCTCCGTCGATGCGAGCCATGACCCACGTCAGTCGACGCAAGGCCGATGCACTGTCGACGCAACTTGCTGAAGCGTCGACTGAAGGAGCGTCAGTCGACGCACCGTCGACGCAACTTGCTGAAGCGTCGACTGAAGGAGCGTCAGTCGACGCAACTTGCTGAAGCGTCGACCGAAGAAGCGTCAGTCGACGCACCGTCGACGCAACTTGCTGAAGCGTCGATGCAAGCCCGCATCAGTCGACGCACCCGCCCAACCGACGCGCACGCCCAGGCAGCACCGACGCCGAGCACCAGCGCGCGTCAGTCGACGCACTGTCGACGCGATGGCCCAGAATTCGGATTTTAGGGTTTCTTGTGCGCCAAGACTTGCAATATCTATAAAGACCCTCTATATTTCAGATTTTTCAGAGGAGAGACACCAAAGACACCTAATACACGACCTCCTATGGTATTCTAGCTTACAATAACAATAATTCCACATCTCATAACGAGATTTGAAGACGGAGATCAAGGATCGAAGAACAACACGTCCAAAACATCGAATTCGAGTTCGGGATTCAATCTTCGCCCAAGATCGACGTGAAACTCCAGAATAGCTGGAGCTTTTTACTGCTTTCATTAGTTCCAATAAGTTCTCTAAACTCTTAGTTAGTTACGTAGTTAATTTTCTAGTTAATTGCTTGATTTATTTCTTAGTTGATGCTAGAACTAGTTTAATTAGTTTAATCGTTTTATGATTGGATATTGGTTTAATCTAGTTTATTTATGCACCTTGATTTATGCTTAATTATTCGTTCTTGGATTTGTATGATGCGATTGCTTAAGGGTAGTTACTATATTTATGCTTTAGATTCGTTGCTATTGATTCTTAGTTCTTGAGTTCAAGTAGTTTAATTATTGCTCGTAGTTGGTAATTTAGTTAGAATAATTAGTTTAATTATTGCTTTAGTTATAATGTTCAACTCAATCTCTTTTAAAACCCCAATTGTCATGTATTTTATTTTAGTTCTTAAATTGAGAAAAACATCCGAAAGACCGAACAGTTATTTCCTCGAGAGATACGACTCGAGTCAAACTTATCACCCTACAGTTAACTCGTACTCTTGCGAGAAAACTAACGTGCTTTTAAATTAATTTATTAAAAACGGGGTGCACAAAAGTTTGGATCAATAGCCCCCATGCGGACTGAAATTTGGGGCTTGCATATTCAGGAAAGGATTGGGAGCACCATAACTTCCAAACAGACCATTCATACCCACAAAACCGCTTCACCCAACATGGTTTGCACCATACCCTCCCACGTTGGGTTGACCATTGCCGTTAGCACCGTTGGAAATGTGGTTTGCACCATGCCCTCCCACATTGCCCAAACCATTGAAATTAATCCCATTCCCAATATGGTTTGCACCATGCCCTCCCATGTTGGGAATATAACCTCCATGAGCATAAGGATTAGAAATAAAAGCATTAGAAGAAGAAGGAAGGGGAGTGGTACTATGGAGTAAGCTTGTGGCGTGTCCATGAGTGGTAAAACCACTCCCTTAAATTCCTATAGCGTGCTGGGGATGGGTCGTGGAGATTGGAGTCGAAAGCCCGGGTTTATCGTTCGGTGAGATTGGCTCGACATGAACAATGGGCTCAGGCATACTAGAGCTTTGAAGGTCAACCCGTGGAGATTTTCCATTGGGATTGGGTAACGGGATGGTATTCGGAAGATTAGTTACCATCTCATGAGTAGTAATCAAGAGACATTGTAAACGCCTTAAACGGTCGGGGTTTGAAATGTAAGGAACCAACTCGTTCTCAAGTGAACGACGACCTTGCATACACTCAAAGAAAGCGTCAAATACAAAAGAAAGCTAAAAACTCAAAGAAACTACAAGCAAATCTAAAACCTTAACCAAGCCAAGTCGCAACGGTGCCATTTTGTTTTGTAGTTTTTGTATAAAAGGTTCATTGGCTCGGTATTATCAGAATTTGATTTGATCGTAAGAATCAATATGTTTTTAGCTTGAAATATAAATGAAAATGAAAATAAAATGAAATTATGAAAATAAACTAACTAGGAAATGTAAAATACAAGTTGGTCGGATGCCTCGTGCGTATGCCCAATGGAAATTGCAAGCAATATTGAAAATAAGCAACAGAAACCAAAGTTTCACTAAGTACAAGAAAGAAAGCCTAAAGTACTAATATGCATGCATGATCATAAAATTTGAAATAATGCAAATTAACAAAAACCAAAAGCATAAGAGCAATAAAAGTTGACGTGAAAGTTTAAATCTTTTCAAAATATAACAAGAAACGAAGAGTATATCTAAGATTCAACATAAAACTATGCATGAAAATTAAATTCAAAATAAAGCATATGAAATACTTAAAATAAAAACGATCAAGGACTCGATCTATGATCTTGATGTGTCACTCATTTAGATTCCATAGCCAATTCACAAGATCTAACAATTAATCTATGAGCTAAGGCAAAATGCATAAATTGAAGAACAAGCATGAATTTGAAGGAAATGGATGAAATTAAACGAAATATTACTTGAATTAAAGAGAATCCAAAGCTTGAATGAGATTACAATCAAAATAAAGTCCAAGGGAGTACTTGAATTTTTCTCGAGCTTACAAACCCAATGAAATGCTTGAAATTAAAATCTCAGAACTAAAGAGAGAAAATAAATCCAAACTCCTACAAGAGTTGGGATAATGAGAGATAAATTACAGAAATTAGAGCTGTCTTCTATTTATACTACGTTTTAGTTGGGGTTAAATGGGCCAAATTAGCCTTTAAGGCTTGAACTTCCCGGGTTTGACCAACGTTGACCCGGAATTATACCTTGGCTTGAGGTTGGGCGCGAAACTTGGCGTGATTATGGGCGTAAGGGAGCTTGGAAAGGCTTGGAGATCGCAATGCATGCCTAGGCATTGGCAGCCTTGGGCGCTGGAGATGGCAACCTTGCCTTGGCGTGGATTTTGGCAAGGCAAGGCTAGGGATGGATACCAATCCAGAATGTTTGCCCCTTTTTGAAGCCTCACTTGGCGTCAAGTTTGGCTTGCCTTGGCTAGTATTTTGGCCTTCAATGCTTTTACCTATGAAATTAGGGATTTTGAATATAAAAACCCAAGAATTTCACCAAACCTCAATTTAATTGAAGACATTTAACCCAATTAAATATAATATCAAAAAGAAACAAAAAAAACATACAAGAAAAACAACCTAGAAAACGTAACTAATCGATTCAAAAACTACTAAAAACAATATAAAACCCCTATTAAAATACGAGAAAAACACCACAATTACAGGCAAAACATTAAGGTATTCCGATTTTATAAGATCCACAAGTTTCGTAGTTGCATTCTTGTTGCCACTCATTCTTTGATCAAGTGGACAAGTGTAGCTGCTATCTAGATTTTTGATTATGAACCTCGTCGTCCAAATATTTGCGGATACTCTTAAGTGCCAGTTGCAAGCTTCAACCATACACCGAATGTTATATTGCCTCTTGCACGACTCCTTCACTCTGAAGTGGAAGTGATTCTTCAAAGCATACGTGGCCATGTGTTTATCTAATGTCTCTTTGTCTTCAAATATATCCCTTGCTCGAACTTCTTTTTAGTCGTATTTAGGTCTTTTAATTTGTAAAATTTTAGCTTCTTCTATCATATTTCTGCAGATGACAATGACATAGTCGATGAAGTCGGTGAATGTTTCATCCATGTTATCGACTATCAATGCCTTTATCGATGTGATGCTGCTTGTTTCATCCATGTTTCCATCTTATTTGTACAAAACTATATTTCCTGTGTTGCTTGTTTCAAAAACATTTCTGATCAGTTGCAGGCTTATTTATCTTGCTTTGGGGAGGAAGAGATTCTCTTTGTAGACGATGATGTCAATGCACAGAGGGAATTTCATTCAATCTTCTTCCTTAATCTTTATTTCCATGTAGAAACTGAGATTGAAGTGAGTCTCAATCTTCTTTGGTGGTAGCCCTTCCTTCAATTCGTATTTAATCTGCATTCCTTCTTGCTTACTATTGATTTGTATCTACTTTTATAAAAGTTCTCTTAGCATTGTGAATGTGCAGTCCGAACAAGTACCCCTATTTTTTTCAAAGTTGGTCTAAGGCTTGTTCTCTTGCCAATGCGTGTTGTGGTATAATAATATTAGAATAGTTTCCATATGCATGCATTTATACCATTACGAAACAACCTGAAAACATAAATGAAACAATAAATTCTAAAACACACTAAAACACTTTGAAAGACATTCTGGAACCTAAAGGTACACTAGCATAATATACAAAATGCAAGAAGTACTATAGACTACATTCTCAAATACCTTCAGAAAAAAGCAACGGATTCTGGATATTTGAAACATCGAAGAAGCATGGAGCAAATAGTATAGAAACAATCACGAGAGAAAAAAATTGAAAATAAGAATCAGAAAACTAGAATCACCAACAACAACAATCACAATTTCACAAAATTCATCCAAAACCATTAATTTTTAATACTAAATGTACAGAAAAGAAACAATAATGAAACAATCGTGATGAAAGATATCGAACTAATTACTTGCAAACTAATATCACCAACATAAACAAGCTCAATTGCACAAATTTCATTTGATATCATAAATTTAATGCAAAACAAAACCTGATATTCAGAAAATAATCTGTACCAATACAACGGATTTCACATCGAAACAAATACCTTATTTGTTTAGATTTGCTAGATCTTCTTCCCTAATTGATGCAATTCTTCAAGGTTTGTGGATTTGAATTGATTGCGGATTTTGGATTCGATTTGCTGCAAAAAATTTTGTTGTTTGTTGCTTTGATTTCTGATTTTCTGTGATTTATGTTCTGCTTCGATTACAGATTATAATTAAAGAAATTTCTCCACGGATGATTGATGCAACTGGAAGCTTTTGAGATGTTTTTTAGGCTTTCATATTGCTTGAATTTTTGGGAAATTCGGATTCATAATAATTTGGGGCTTTGAATTGCTTTCAATTCAGGGAAAAATTAATTTAGAGGCTAAATATGAAAGTATTTAAGGGGATTACGGGTATGTTTCTGGAAATAAAAAATAGGTTTAGGTAGAATTAGGATCGGTAGGTTATATTATTATAATATATGTAACAAGAGGATGAGGGGTTAATTTTCATCGGCTTCAATTACAATTAACTATCTAGAACCTTTGTTTGGCCTTATTTTTTAGACAAAAGTTTTGTTTCTATTCACATTTTTGCTGTGGTATGCATTTGCAATCCGTGTCTCCTAAAAACTATTTTCTAATTGATAGTACATTCAAGGGGTTTTGTTGGACCACTCCCTTTACCTTCTTTCATTTTTGGGTTTACTCCCCTCTTATGTTTTCTTTGTTTCCACTCCCTAGTCCAATACATAAATTAAAGCTAACTCCCTTGTGGCATGTATGCCCTTAGATTCTTGTGAAAAAAATTGAGAACTTAGCTGTATCATGCTTAATGCTTAGGTACATAAAAAAGAATACTTAGAAAATTACCAGATAGTACTTAGACCCAACATGCTTCCGTAAAATTAAAATTTCTCTATAATTGTGTACCTCTCTTTGACCAAAATAGCACCGGGTGAGAAGGGTTGCGACGCCACTTGTCGGAAGATTACCGCCCCTAATTTGTCTTACAGACGGTATCACCGTCTAACTTCTATTCTCAGAAAGTTGAACTACAAGTTATCCGACTCCATCAGCAACTGTCCAGCAAAGCTTTGGTTCGTTTCCTACTCTAGGTGTACGAGATACTTAATTTATAGAGATAAATTAATTTGATATTAAGCATACGTGTTGAAACAAAAGATTTTATTTTATTAAGAACATAAAAGTAAATTCATTACATTAGTAATCTCCTTTTGGGAGGAGATAACCTTTTAGCCTCTCATAGAGAAAGATTGTTCTCGAAAATACATAAACTCACTATTACAGACAATTATCATAATACTTATTCTCTCTCTCTCTCTCTCTCTATCTCTCTCTCCCTCTCTCTCTTTTTTTTTTTTAAATCAAATTATACTATTATTATGAGAAAATATAACTGAATGCTCGATGTCCTCTACTTCCTCAAACGCTAGGCATTTATAGACCTGCCTTTGGATTTCAAATTCGGACTCCAAAGATTGTTGATAAAATATGCATCATTATTTACATCTTTTGCTCTATTATTTCGAGTCAGTGGCCCTTTATTTTAGTGTCCACTGACTCATTTCGTTGATGGTCCCTTATAACTCAACCATCTTGTGTTGTCAGGAATCTTTTCACATGGTATTTTGGCATGGTCCCCGCACTTTTTTGAAACAAGTTGGTCTTTTGTCTTTTCCATCTGCATTCTCCTGTCTGTCCGGTTTGGGTCTAAAGCCTTTCCCAAACTTGGGTTCTTTTTATTCCGGACATGCTTGATAGATCCGGTCAATCCACCGTCCGACATGCGTCATGTTGCAAAATATCCGGTAGGTTTCTTTGCTCACCGGAAACTTGTTTTCTCAGAGGACTCTTCTCTTTACTTCGAAAAGAGTTTCTGCAAAGCCTGTAGTAGCTCCTATCATGGAATTCAGGAGGAATGATCCACTCGCCGAATTCTGAAAGAACTTAAACGGGTACTTTAATTTGTCCATTTCAGTTAGACAAACCCATAGTCCCCATGCTCGTCATGTAGAAGCATCGTCTTCTGAAATCCCTCCCACTATCACCAGTGCGTCCTCCGGTGAGACAGCCTTAATATTTCTCATGGCGTTCCCATCCGATCTTCTAAGCTTGATGAAATGAAAAACTTTATTGAAGCCTTCTTCGCTGGTTCAGGTGTTGCACAGATAAAATACAGCTCCAAGATATTAACTTAAGGTCAATGTGTTACTTAAGTATTTGTTGCATATCCTTTCGATATTCTTGATTCATCGGGATAGGCTTGTATCTAACAAGCTCGTTTTCTTTTCCGGCTTTCACCTTTAAAGATTCTTTAGCTCATTCTTATCCCACCATGCTAGAGGATCTTCGTTGAAATTCTTTTGAATTATTTTTTGATATCCTCCAGTGAGATTTGTTCTTCCATAGTGGCATCTGGTTGTGAGCTTCTGTCTAAGCTAGCTTTGAGGAACTCAGCCATTTATGATTTTACCCTCTCTTCTTTTCGACCTCCTAGACTCTCATTTTTAGTTAGAATTGCTTCTCCATATCTTCTCTTCGATTCTTCATTTTTTGGTGTCGAAATTTTCATTCATCACCACGCTAGCTGCGAGAATTGATTGGCATTTTTAAGGTATCATCTCATGATAATTTTCTTAGTATTCTAAAGTAAGTATTAATTTTAAATGCACGAAATATTCAGTACATAACCATTAAATATCATTTACATTGAAACTAAGTACTCAAATTTTGAACCATAAATTTTGACTTTTATCCGTAAAAGAACAAAACTCATTAAATATGGGCAGATTTTGATTTTTATAATACAAGGGAATGAATCTAAAAATTAAATTTACATTAAAGAGTAAATGATGAATTTATTTACTTAGAGAGTGAAACACAGCATAAAAGTTGAATTGAGGATTTATCTACAAAATCCCCCACATTCAAAAGATAACAATATCAAATTGAATGCAGAAAACAAAATGTAATTAGATATCACCTCTTACACGTATGTCTTTCCAATTAATGGTAGGAATACAATTAGTTGAAATAGAAAACGTGATGTGTTAAACCATTATATTACTAGGGTTTCTTAGGTCTGGACTGCAGTTGAATACAGTATTAGCTATCATTAATTTTAGCGACTCATATTCTTAATGAGAAAAAATAAACAGCATTTTAATTTGAAACGTCTTAAAAAATTAATGAGCAGATGTATCTTGATTGTTTTCTTGTCCACATGCATCTTATTAGGCAAAGTTTGTGTTTGCTCACAACACATCATTTTACTCTTAGATTGAAATCACTAATAAATAATAAGCACGGTTGATATTTACCATTAAAATTAATAAACTAATATTTAACCTTTATTAAGAAAATAAAAAATGGTATTAATTTTCTCTTAAAATAAAAATATAACAGCTAGAGAAACAAAATAAAAAATAAATACGATAAATAAAACGGATGAATTATAAACGTGTGTGGGTGTGGTGGGGGATGGGTTGAATATTGGAGAGGAGAGTGGAGAATAGAAAAGACATTAATAATAAAATATCAAATTGCGTTATTATATTTTATTTTTTCTATAAATAATTACTGTGTGGAGCGTGAGATAAGACAGGAGTACATGCTGTTTTCAGCTTTTCAGCACAAGGGAACACAGATTTGAGTCAAAATTTGACAGCTACCCTTTTCTTTTCGAAGTCTGGTTTCTATCTCCGTACAAAAACTTTTGACAAAACAAACAATCGAATCTTTGGAACATAATCAGCATTTGTGTTTAAAAACAATTTATGGCAGTACCGTTCCCTCATATAAGCTGGCTAGAAATCGATCCCTTTTTTGTTCACCATTTACTGGATTTATTAAATAAATAAATTAAAAATAATACAAATTGAATATTTATAACAATTTCAAAAAAATATTAGAAGAGTCCTGACCCAATTTTTTAAATTTTTTAAATTTTTTTGAATTCATGTGTATTATTCTTTAAAAATGTAAGTTTTATACTTTCTGAATTTTAAATCATGTTTAAAACTTCTTTCGTCAGGGGTGTCCTTACTGAGCTTACCAGCCATATTAAAAATATAGAAAAGACTATAGTATACTCACGATATTTTACATATGGTAATACAATTATAATTTGACACCTCACTTATTTTTAATGAATTATGATCTTTTTAAACAAATCTAATGGTGAATAGAAGTAGCACAATGATCTTTTTAAACAAATCTAATGGTGAATAGAAGTAGCACGTAAAAATTCCCAAAAATATATATAATCAAACCAAATAAGTAAAGCACTATTGGACTAAATTATGTGAGTTTATTCTTATTTTTCACCCAACACAACAATATCTTCTCATGCTATCACATTATGGGGTTCGGGGTTGTAGGTTTGGATCATCGAATAAAAGGGCACGTTCGGGATCCTAGGGATTGTTACTGTTAGTTATAGGCTAGGTTGCACCGACACGGGAATTGGACTCGTGACACGACACGCGAAAACGCTTATGACACGTAAATTATAACGTAAAATAGGACATGACACGGCAAAATATCATATTTTGAAGTGTCCGTGCATCATAGGTTATAGGAAAAGTAGTGCTCATGTTGCATGTCTAAGAATATTTATTGACTTCGTCATTTTTCCCAAATGTTATCTCATGTGATGTTTGGGATCTCTGAGGAGGTTTAATAGAGGAAAAATTCTCAATTAGTACTAAATCAAATTTTCTATTTACCGTTTAGTTACTTTAAATATTTTATCTTATTAAGTCCAATTACTCTCGATAGCTTTCCTCAACTGACTTGCGTGAAAACAACAAATTCCAAAACATCAACATGAGGTTTTTCAATAAATTCAAACTGCTTGGATTCTGGAAATCGTGTGAATTGTAATGGGAAAATTGTGTGAATTGTAATGGCGTTTTTCAATAAATTCAAACTGCTTGGATTCTGGAAATCGTGTGAATTGTAATGGGAAAATTGTGTGAATTGTAATGGCGTGTGAAACTGTCGTTAAATTAGAAACTTTTCCAAATTAATATGAAATTCTCAAATACGTTTTTTATTAGTATGAAATTCTAAAGAAAAAAGTATGAAATTCACAAATCTCTTAGTATGAAAAGATTTTTCCAAATTAGTATGAAGTTCTCAAATCCCGTTAATACGCAATTTTATTAGTATAAAATTTTAAAAGGAAATTCTCAAATCCTGTTAAATTAGTATGAAATTTTATTAGTATACAATTTTAAAGGAAAATATGAAATTTGGAAAGAATGAAATTCGAACTGCCTGAAAATTGTGTGAATAGTATTATGGAAATTGTGATAGTATTATGGAAATTGTGTGAATTGTAATAGCGTGTCTAATTATACATCGAATCAGAGAACAACGTATTATAGAGAAAAAAATTATGTGCAGATAATTTTGCGTGAAATCAAGGATTTAATTTAATTCTAATAACGGATAAATTTATAATGTATGTATAGTAGATATAAAATATCATTTGGATTAAATAGAATATAATTTTTTCTTTTGGTCTAATTGGTCTAAAGCCCCGGTAATAAAACCTTGAGAATTTACTTAGTTAGTCCTAAAAGGGTCAAAGCCTCGCAATTCATTATGGCAAAAATGTGAATTTTAGTATGATTTTTTTATTTTTTTGTAGGAAATGGGTTATTATTTTTACCTAAACGTTTGGATTTCATGTGAAATTATTTCCCTGTTTTTCCTTATCCAAACGTACCCACAGGGTTCAGTATTGTTCCAAGTTAGGATCTCGTGCTCTTAACAACTCCGATTTCGAATGTAAGCTACCCAAAGATATTGTTCCACTACAAAGTTTAACTGAAATTCTTATATATCCATACAAACCCATGTTCAAACAAGTAAAATTCGGGTCGATAAAAAGAAGTTACATAATAATTATTCTAAAACTCAAAATTGTGGATCCACACTCTCAATCCTAATAGCCTCTTTTATGCTACTGTATAACTTTTCCAGACCATCCGTGATAATTTATCTAAAATAAAAAATATTATATTTAAACTATTTTAAAATATATTTACATTTAATTAGCACAACTAAATATAATATAATAACACCGAGTCATAATTCAATATCGTCATCTAGTAAATAATTTCCCTACTTGAAATTGTGCTAATTTTGAATTACACAATCTAATTTGCGCAAGTCTTCAAACCTTTTGACTCTGCACAATTCAACAGTTTTCTGGACTGATTGTCATTTGCATCAAGATTTTTACAGTAGGAACTAAACTCTAAAAGTACCCACGCTGGTTGTGGTTGGATTACAATTTAGCAGGAGGGTCCATACTTTCTAGTTATGGAAGGTTGCCTCGGCGCACACCACGTGTTCACCAATGTGGAACAGTTTTTAGTGCTACTCAACTCCTATGCCTCAAACAGCTTTTGGTGGACTCTGGGATCCATTCATGCTGGAGAACCTGTCATCATGCTATTGATAGAATAGATTAAATAATTTAGAGTTGATCAGTTTAAGTATTTGAGCTCAACATATTAAACATAATGAACTTAAATATGTTTTTTTAAATAGCGGTAAAAACAATTTGTCATCTACTCTACACTGCTGTTATTTTCACATTTTTGACATGATATGTCACATATACAATAAAAAATACCAAATTTTAAATCTTTATTCATTTTAATATTTGTGTTTGTTTAATCTTATTAACAAGTGATCAAGTTCTATATCATTATCATATACAAATATGTGATAGAGCCAATGTTTTTTATTTGAATCTCTTTTTATTTTTATTTAGATATTTTGTGTTTGGCTCTAATTAAAAATAATATGGGGACTGACTGGCACCTGGCCAATGTCAAAATGTCAAGGAAGTTGGTAACCTGATGACAGGGGAGCCGCGACTAAAGCCCCACTTCTTAAGCAGTCGAGATATTGAACAAGAAACATTTGACTTCGTTGCTGATGGACAAACCTTCGATTTGCCTCTAGCTCTATAATCCACCCGTCTTCCCCAGTGCCTTCAAGCCCTCCCGGGGCCTAGCCCTCTTTCTCTAACATTGTCGGGACGAGGGTGTGGGTGAAGTGAGCCRAAGAGAGAGTGAAGACTTGCTCGGCGACATAACAAATTATGATTATCTTCACATAACTTTGAACACCTAATATATAAATGTTAAGATTCGAAAACTTAACAAATTAAAATTCCAATATCCCGTATAATAAAATAATTTTCCAACGTAAGATTGTGCAAATAATTTGAATCACAAAATTTAACTCGAATTTGTTTTATACGAAATATTAGTTAGTGATATACTAAGAGATTTGAAATCCCTAATTAATTTTAAACTCAAATTGGTTTTTTATTTTTGTTTTTTTAATGCTTAAATTCCCAAAAGATTTCAAATTCCTTGATAAGTTACCGAAGAAATTTTAATACGTAGTTATTTACCAAGGGATTGTAATCCTTAGGTAATTTTACAATCAACTTGAATTTTAAAAATGTTTAATAGTAAAATCATTTAAGGATTTCAAATCCCTTAGTAAATTATGGGGAGATGTTTAATCCGTAGGTAATTTACCAAGGAATGGAAATATCTTGATAATTTTACAATCAATTTAAGTTTTTAAAAACTTTAATGCTAAAATTTCCAAGGGATTTGAGTTCACTAGGTAATTTTACAATGAAATCAAAAATTTTATTTATTAATGCTAAATTAAATAAGGATTACAAAATTGATCAATACAATTTTTCTTTGGCAATAACAATTAGTAAAAGAAAATTTCTCAATTTTAATTTATTATTGTTTAAATGTAATTTTACTTTTAAAATATATTATGATTTTTAATGCATATAGTATAATTATAATACAATTATTTATAAATATAATTTATAAATTTAACTGATTTATGTAATAAATAATAAAAAAGCAAAAAATACCACGTGTACATGACTTAGCCCCATGGTTGAGTGCCTACTCCCCATGCACCAGGTTAGGGGTTTGAATACCTTTAGGGGCGGATGGGTTGGGTCGGGTAGTGGTGTGCACTCTTTAGGGTTCAATTATTATTTGTTTTAAATATTTCATCACAGGCGAAAAAAAAAAACCGTCGGTAAAGAAAAAAAAACACTAATACCTAGAAAAACTCCGTCGGTAATTATTGGGGGAATTTCTCTATCGGAAATTATCGGTGGATTTTTTTCTCTCGATATTTGACTGATTTTTTGTAGTGCTATCCTCTTCTCTTTCAAAAAATCTTAATACATAACTAAAAAAGGAACGGTTTTACCCATTAATTTGGGTCCTAATAAATTGTATCAATTAATCTTTTTCACTAGTCATTGCAATAGGAGTAAATAATCTTGTAGACAAATAAACTCAAATCGAAAGTCAAAAATGCGAAATAAATAATAATAAAACTCAGAAGCACAATAAATCACCACACGGATACGAATAACTTCATAAACAAATATAAACTCCCCAAAAAATAATAAAAGAACAACATAAAAGTCATCTTTTTCACCAACCATTGCAACAGAAGTAAATAATCTTGTAGACAAACAAACTCAAATAAAAATAGCAAAAAAGAAAAATAACGCAATAACAAAACCCAAAAGCTCAAAAAATCACCACACGGATACGAATAACTTCATAAACAAATATAAAACAGCCCAAAAAATAATAAATGAACAACATAAATCAATCAAACTTTTCTTCTATATCAAGCTCAAGGAAAGGGCCATGCCATCAATAAGAAACTAGGTTGTTCTCGGATAAGCGCTCTTCTTTGAATCAACATTAAGATCTATGAAACATTAAAAAAAGATAAAAGAGAGATTAGGATTTTATAAACAATAAACTGATAAAAAAGATAATACAACCCAAAAGAACAAAGGTATATGTATAAAACAAAAGAAGGACTAAAAGAATAGAACTACCATAAACAAGTAAATGAATAAATATTTACATAAATTTTCATTCCTTCCAAAACTAACACTACACAAGAACATGACAATGCCGACGAACATTACTGACGGAAAGCAACCCGTCGGTAAATGTCCGGTCTTACCAACGGCATCACCGACGACAGATATTACCGACGGCGTACCGATGGAATACACCCCTCGGTAAAGTAGTCCATCGGCAAGTTGTCGGGAAGTTGGCAGCAATTTAGCCCGCCCATAATGCCGACGGAATATTCTGTCGGCAATTTTTAATTAAAAAGAAATAACCAGTTTCTTATTTACCGACAGAAAGGTAGGCGTCAACAATATTAAAAAAAATAATAATAATCAGATATTTATTCGCCGACAGATAAGTAGATAACTATATTTTTATTTTCCGACGGACAGGTAGCCGTCGGCAATGCCGGATGCATTTACCGACGGATTCTGTCCATCGGAAACGCCGGATTCATTTTACTGGCGGATTTACAGAAGGAAATGGGTCCGTCGGTAAACTTGATAAAATAGAACCGCAGCTGACAGAGCAGTTCATTCGCGTTTTGACAGAAAAAAAAAAGAGGAGAGAAGAGCCATTCGCCGCCGTTCGGGAGAAGAGCCACCGTCCGCCGGAGCACAAGCCAAAGCACCGTCACAATCACATATTAAGGTATGTTAGCCTTTTAATTCAAATTTAATGTTATTTTTTTAATTTAGGGTTTTAATTTGATTTGAATTTAGGAATTAGGTATTGATAAATTTAACTTGGGTTCAATTTAGGAGTTTAGACTTGATTTATGCAATTTTGAATGATTCTTAGTTTAGAGCCCATTTATGCAATTAGGGTTTATTGTAGGGTTTAATTTATAATTATTTATTAATTGGATTCGATTATACATTTATATAAAATTAAGGCTAATTAGGTCGTTAGTATTCATTTATGCAATTAGTATTTGTTTTAGGATTTAACTTATAATTATTTATAAATTAGGTTCGGTTATATAAATTTGAATTAAACTAGGACTATGTAGGGCTTGATTTGTAATTAGGGTTCAATTGTGCAATTATGCAATTATCTTTTAGAGTGTGATGGTGGTTTTTAAATGCCGCGATGATCGATTTTGTTTAATGTATGTTATTATTTTTTGCTATATGTACATTATGATTGATTGATGTTGTGATTGGTTGGGTAGACGCCGGTGATGACGTGGTGTACGGCGCTGGCCGAGAGGTTTCGTCCCTCCAATAACGGTTTTCAAAATTATTTTAAAAATGATTGTGGTTTTAAAAAAATTTAAATTATTGGGGATGGTGGTTTTGAAATGTTGTGGTCATCGGTTTGATCTTGTGTTTAAAATATGTTATGGTTTATTGATATTGTATACATTTGATTGATTGGTTTATATTGTTATTTATTAATTTGTATGATTAATATAGTAATAACAATAGTTATTTTCGACTCGTTTATTTCGATATAGTATCAAATAGAGAGTTTGATACTAAATTTTGAATTGTCCCATTTTTGGACAGTTCGAGAATGTGGGTGTAGGATGGTTATACCTTATGTGTATGTGTTATGTTGACTTTGAGATTTTGGTTTTATGCATCTTTCTTTTGTTAATCGGGTGCACGAAAATATATGTGTACTTAGAGAACTAAGAGGAGATGCTGCCGAAATTTTGATGCCAGCGAAAATTCATATTTTAAGATAATACATATTACTAACATTATTGAATGGGATATAAGCCTTACCAATAATTCAAATTACTCTTCTTCCTCGTTATGCTGGCGAAATTTCGCCACTCACATTCTTTTCCTCTCACGGAAGAATGATCGATCATTCTAACCAGTATCACAAATAATTAACACCCTAAATTATAGGATGGATAGTACTGATCGTAGTTTGATGTACAAAAGACAAGGGGATGATAGATTTCTTTCGGATACATTCGTAAAAGAGGTGGAGAGTTTTGTCGAATTTGCACTCACGCATGATTCTACAGAGAGGGACAGTGCTAAGTTGAAATGTCCTTGCACACAAATTAAGTGTAGGAATTGTAGTTACCGCGATATCGATGAAATCAAATATCACCTATGTTCCAAAGGGTTCATTCATGATTATCATATTTGGACTCATCACGGGGAAATAGTATATCTCGTGTCATCGCGTTGTAATTTTGAAGTCGGGGGATCATCTTCTGTCATTCCCGAAGACTCACCAAATATGTACATAAATATGGTGCAAGATGTTGTAAGACCTGATTACGAGATGAATGATGATGTAGGAAAACCGCCTAATCCGAAGGCGCAGAAGTTTTTTAATATGTTGGAAGCTGCAAAACATCTCTGTATCCAGGTTGCGAGAAACACACCCAACTCTCTTTTGTTGCCCGCTATATGAATTTAATGTCAGAAAATGGCATTTCTTAGAAGTGTTATGATCATTCATTAATCTAGTAAAAGAGATTTTCCTTGAATATAATAAAGTTGTAGATAATTTTTACAAAAGTAAGAAGCTATTGAGGGGTATGGGCTTACCGGTGGAGAAGATAGATTGCTGCAAGAATAATTGTATGATTTACTAGAAGGATGATTGCGAACTTGATAGTTGCAAGTTCTATAAAGAACCTCGGTGCGACGTAAGTCCAAATTACTTGCATACAAGAAGATGTACTACATTGTATTGACTCCACACTTGCAAAGATTGTACGCATCTCCGGCTACACCGAACGATATGCGGTGGCATGCTGACCACCTAGTCGACGATGGTGTCATGCATCAGATTCAGAGACTTGGAGACATTTTGATCAAACTCATCGAGAGTTCGCCGCCGAAGCTCGAAACGTCATATTGGGTATATGCATAGATGAATTTCAACCTTTTGGTAGTTTCGGCTCGCAATATTCATCGTGGCCGGTAATGGTCACACTTTATAACTAGCCGCCCAGGATGTGTATGAAAGAACAATATATGTTTCTAAGTGTTCTTGTTCCAGGCCCCAAAAACCATAAGGACAAGTTGGATGTTTTCCTACAACCTCTAATTGCAGAGCTGAAACAGCTGTGAACGGATGGTGCTGACTCGTATGATGTGTCCAAGAAGCAGAATATCAAGTTGCGGGCAGCCCTTATGTGGACAATTAGTGATTTTCCTTCATACTACATGTTGTCGGGTTGGAGTACGGTCGGTGTGGACAATTAGTGATTTTCCTGCATATGACATGTTGTCGGGTTGGAGTACGGACGGTCGAACTGCTTGTCCATATTGCATGGAGCGATCTGATGCATTTACCCTAAAGTGTAGCGGAAAAAAATCTTGGTTTGATAACCGCCGAAAGTCTCTAAAATCTTGGTTTTTTGTCTCGAAAAGACAAAAAACTTTCAAAAAAATAGGAAGGTTGATGTTCCCTCGTCAAATATTCGTTCAGGAGTAGAGATATTGGCTGAGATAGATAGAATTGGGCTTCTAAAGGTCACTGAGCTAGAAGCATAATTTGTTAATGCCCAAATCCCAAAGACGAGCGGTTGGAAGAAAATAAATATTTTTTGGGAACTTCCGTACTGGAGCACAAATTTAATTCGTCATAATTTAGATGTTATGCACATTGAGAAGAATGTGTTCGATAATGTGTTCAACACGGTGATGAATGTGAAACGCATGGTGTAATCCAGTTGAAGGATGTTGATTTCCAAATTAATGATCCACTTGTTGATGATTCCAATGTTGAACTTGTCGATGATGCCGATGTCGAACATGTCAATGATACAAAAAATGAGTTTATAAGCGAAGAAGAGACAAACGAAGACGATTAGTTTGTAATTTGTGTCGGTTAAGGTTATAACGTTATATAATTAATTAACATTTAATAAATTATATAATGTTTTAACTTTAATTATTATTAATTTAATTTCAATGTGTTCGAGGTCGTTTAGATGAGGAGGAAAGGTACTAATGGTCGTTCAGGATCATCTAGACCCTCAGGTTATGGTCCCTCAGGTTCTGGTTATTTGACTTCTCGGCGTCACAGCCAGTTGCGCCGATGACATTTGATGATTTTATCGAAAGTTTGGACGACGTAGATCTGAATGGACCGACTCCTCGCGAGACTGTACCGAAGAGCCCTCCTATTTATGATGAGTGTTGTCTACTTTCTGGAGGCATCCTTGTTTATATCGTCGGCCGGAGGTAAGAATTATAGTATTTAATATTAATAATTATATCGTTATGAATTCTAAGAAGCTTCTACAAAAATATTAATTTTAAATTATATGTTTTTAGAGTGCGGAGTAGCTCTGTAGTTTTACCTTCGATTCTTAGACGGATTCTCGAGGCTCGTGTGCACCCAACTGGATGGAGGTATAGGCATATTTCTCAGGATCTTCATGACACGTGGTGGCCTCTGTTCCAGGTATTTACATTAAATACAAACTTAATTTATTTCATTACATATGTTTACATTTGTTAACTAATTACTTGTTTTATATTATTTTAAATATGCTTTATTGTAGAGTATTTGTTATTGGGACCGGAGGCGGTATTTTGATGATGCTATGCGCCAAGCCTTTTACGTATCTATATCTTATACTTTGTCTAGCTATCTTAATGAGTAGCGGCAGGCGTATGATGCCAGGGGAGATATACCGGCATCTGTCGGCGAACAGACCTGGAGGGCTTGGCAGGAGGCATGGGCGAGACCAAAGGAGGTTGAGAGGTCACGGAGGCCTAGAAGGAACTGGATGAGCGAGCCAGATGGTCCTGGTACTGGGATATCTAAGTATAGAGGTGGGTCTCGGGAAGCGAATCACATACGAGATAACATCGTAAGTTATATATATGAATTTAAGAGTTTATAATTCAAATTATATATATATATATATATATATATATATATGATAAAATATGAGACGGGTAGGGAACCCAGTACGTACGAGCTTCTACTGTATCTGCATCAGAGAGGCGACGACTCGTTTACGGACCCCAAATCTCAACGGATAGCTATAAGTCTATTTGATTTCTAAATTCAAATTAATTTATATATTAACTTTGTTTTTGTCATTATTATGCACGAAAATAATTAACGATTTTATTTTATCTATCAGACGGAGGTTCAGAGTAATTTGGAGAGCAAACGTGTTGCATCACATGAGTCTGACACGTTTGTCAACCCGAACGAGGTCTACCTCTCCGTTGTCATGACCAAGAACGGTCGTAATCTAAGTGTCCGATGAAATGCCTATTGGTCGTGGAGATGATTCTAGAGCCCTAGACCCCCGTTTTCTCAATCTTTTTAAAACTTTTGATTTCATTGCTCGTAATTTAAATCATCATCATAGATATTACAACTATCAAACTAAAACTTGATCGCGTGTTTAGATTAATCGTTTCGTTATTTTTTTATTCGTGAAATCAAACACAAAAACTACCTCCGATTAGTCTTCCTCGAGAGATTCGACTCGAGTCAAATTACCAACCTACAAGTGACCTCGTACTCTTGCGAGCAAACTCTTAAGCTTGACAAACTTATTTTTAAAAGTAGGTACGGAAAGTTCGATTCAATCTACACTAGGATTTTTAGTGTATCTAGCTAGTTTACAAACCGAATATGAAATGTCTGGCCTTGTGCAGCTCATTGCATACATTAAACATCCAGTTACACTAACATATTCAAGCTGAGCTATTAGTTTTCCAGTATTTCATGTAACTTAAAATTAGAATCAAAAGGAGTACTAACTTCTTGTACATTCAAATCTTGATATTTCTTCAAAATTTTCTCAACATAATGTTATTGAGAAAGAGTAAAAACCCCACTATGCATTCTAATTTAATACATAAGAGAGTATCAACTTCACCAAGATCCTTCATTTTCAACTCAGAAGAAAGATATTTCTTAGTGTCTGCTACTCCTTTTAAAAGATTACTAATAATAAGCATGTCATCCACATAAAGTTAATAATCACAGTATACTCTTCATTTGATTTACAATAAATGCACTTATTAACATTTTTATACCTAAATCCATTAGAGTGTAATACAGATTTAAACTTTTCACGCCATTGTTTAGGAGCTATTTTTAGACCGCATAAAGACTTAACAATCTTACATACTTCATGTTCATTACCAGGTAGTACAAAACCTTCTGGTTGTTCCTTGTACACCTCCTTATCTAAATCACCATTAAGAAAGGCTGTTTTTACATCCATTTGATGTACATGTAAATGAAATATAGAAGCTAATGCTACAAGCACTTTAATTGAGGTAATTCTAGCAACTAGCGCATAAGTGTCAAAGTAATCGATTCCTTATTTTTGCTTAAAATCCTTAGCTACTAACCTTTCTTTATAAGTTCGAATAGTTCTATATGTGGCATATTTCTTAAAAAATACCCATTTATAACCTATTAGTTTGATCCTTGAGGTAAATCACCATAATCCAAGTATTATTAGACAATATTGAGTCAATTTCATCATTTACTATTTCTTGCCAAAATGAAATATCTCTAGACTTCACAGCCTCACTAAAGTTTTTAGGATCATCCTCTACACTAAGTAAACCTGGTGTTTTATTAAGTACATTGTTCCTATTTCCTTCTACAAGAAGAACTACAGCTTGAGAGGATATAAAATCAGAAGAAAGTTGTTTTTCTTTCTTTTTCCTTACTTTTCCTTGGTTCCATGATAATGTCAATTTCTTTTCTCTTACGTTCATTAGAAGTTGTATTTTGTGATGAACTAGACACTTGTGATGGATTTGTATTCGCCACTGGATCCTTAAGAAATTTATCCTCAAAGAATTCAACATCCCTTGATTTAACTATTACTTTAGAATCAAGATTTAACAATCTACAAGCTTTAGAATTCTCAGTGTAGCCAACAAACACACTTTTAAGTTCTCTTGGTCCCAGTTCAGTTCTTTTATTATCTGTAACTCTATAATAAGATATATAACCCCAAACTTTTAAATAAGACAAGATTGTTTTCTTCATTTCCATAAGTCATATGGAAATAATTTAGTCTTTAGTGAAGGAATTCGATTATGCACATGACAAGCCGCTAACAAAGCTTCACCCCACAAATTATTTGCTAAACCCGAACTTAGGAGCATGGAATTCACCATCTCTTGCAATGTTATATTTTTTCTTTCAGCCAAGCCATTTTGTTGTGGTGTATAAGGAGCACTAGTTTTGTGTATTTTGTGTACAATACCATTATCTTCACATAATTTTGAAAATTCATTAGAAAATTATTCACCGCCTCTATCACTCCTTAATATTTTAATATTTTTACTTAATTTATTTTCCACAAGAGATTTATATTCTTTAAACATACCAAATACTTCGTACTTACTTTTCATTAAATAAACATGCACAAATCTAGAACAATCATCAATGAATGTGACAAAGTATTTATTTTCACCTCTAGTTAGAAAACCATTAAGTTCACACACATCAGAATGCACAAGATCAAGCAATTGTGTGTTTCTTTCAACTTTTAGGAAAATGTAACCTTGTAATTTTCGCTTCAACACATGTTTAATACTTCTTATTTCCAAAGTCATTACAAGATATAAAACCATTTTTAGACATGTACTTTATAACTCTATGACTTAACATGTGATAATCTACCGTACTACAAAAAATAAGAAGAGTCAATCAAATAAACAGATGATACTTAACTTAAATAAATCATTAAAAGCGTACCCCTTTCCCAAAAATGCACCATTCTTATTCAATACTATGCTATTTGATTCTATTACATCCTTCAAATCCTTCTTATTAAGAATATCAGCAGAGACACAGTTCTTTACAACATCAGGAACATGAAGCACATCATTGAGAATCAACTTCTTTCCAGAAGTGAAGTTCAAATGAACATTCCCTTTTCCAAGCACTATAGCTCTTACACTATTAGACCATTCACAATTTTATAGTTCTTAAATTGTTACTTGTCATTGCACACATGAATGGCTGCACCAGAATCATACCACCAATCCTTAGAAGAGATTGGTGTAGCCAAGTGGAGATCAACACAGTACTTAGAGATAACATTGCTATAATTTATGTAGCATCTTCAACAAGATTACCACTTGAAGCATTAACATTATTAGTCTTTTTGCTTCTTTTTGCACTCAGCCTTGTAATGGCCTTTCTTGCCACAATTATAACAAATTCTATTTTTCTTTTTGTTGACAGCAGAATCAACATTTTGAGACTTTCTCTTTTTATTATTATATTTCTTCCCATCAACCAAATTCACTTGAGGATCACTATCGAATTATTTATTATGAAGTATCCTAACACCTTTTTCAATTTTAAGATGTTTCAAAACACTCTATATAGTCAATATTTCAGAAGTATGTAACAATTTCTTTTGATAATCATTCTATGAAGACGGTAATTTTGCGATTATTGCTTTTACTTGAATAGATTCAGAAACTCTACCCCATAATCTTTAAGTTTTAAAATAATCAATTTAAGATTATTAATTTGGTCCATGAGCGGAGAAGAAGAATCTAATTTTAATTCAAAATACTTTTTAATAAGAAACTTATCTGCTCCTTGCTTTTGGGATGCATATTCACGCTCTAAAGTTGTCCAAGTTTCCCTCGGACTTTTGACAACAGTGAATAGATCATACAAAGTGTCTGACAGGGTGTTAAGAATACCCCTGCACAAAACTTCACTTTCTTGGTGTTTCTCTCGTTGTCTTTTCACATCGTCGTATTCATTGTCTTTTGGTAGAGGTATGTCTGGAAGATCTGGATTTAGGACATATGCAACCTTCAAAGTAGTGAGGAAGAACATTAATTTATCCTTCCGATGATTAAAGTTGGTGCATGTGCCATAAAGCCTATCCAACTTCATGAAATCTCGATCCATCACTTTGATCATCGATCCTTTGGTGGATTCCATTGATACTCAAAATAACACTTTAAGATTGTTGTAGAGTATTCTATATAAAATATATGGAAGAATAGGGATGAACAAAATGAAAGGACTAGAAAAATTGAATACAAATATATTATTCACGGAGAACAAACAAAAGTCTAAGGCGTGAATCACTCTCCTTAAAGTGTTATTTGACCCCACTATTGTGCTAACCGAGTATACGACAAATTACTTCTAGGATACAATAGACACAAAATAATAACAACCAAAATGGCAAAATTTTGGATTGGTATCACAAGAAAATAGAATGCTTTTTTGTTAGTGTTTTCAAACTTGGCCGGATCACTTATTTATAGCCTGCATGCACCTTTTGTCGTGAATACATGAATGGACACAACTCTTCAATTTGAGACATATCTCTTTAGATGATTTGCGACTCTTCACATAATTAGTTTCAATTCATATTATCAATACATTACACACCTCTCTAGATGATTCGTGACTCTTCACATAATTAGTTTCAATTCACATTATCAATACATTTACCAGCCACCACGGTATATATGAATGGTCACCTTTGAGGAGTTGTAATCTTTTGACAATATTTGTTGACAACAGTGTACTTCCACTGAAATTGTATTTCTTATCTATATCTATAAGGCCTATTATTATTATTATTATTATTATTATTATTATTATTATTATTATTATTACAAACTAAATCCCAACACATATTCGTATGGTATTACTAATAAGGTCATTTCTATTTCATGCACAATTTGTAAATTCATGAAATAACATTAATTAGAAAGATAGCTATGTTGTCACCTGCATGTAGAGATGCTCAAACCGATTTTGTTTTCATTTAATTGTTGACCATCGATTTCAGTTCTGATTTTTTACGAACCGAGACCATCTGTTAAACTGACAATTAACTGCAAAAAAGGCAGCTAAATCGGTCGATTTGTGGCAGTTTGAAATCAACAGATTGGATGATAAAACTGTTGATGATCAACGGACATAAAATATAGCCATTGGAATCCAAACTACGGGTTAACCGAAAACCGACCGGTTTGAACCAAAATTGGCGGTTCCAACGGCTAGTTTTTCAAGAAAAATAATTAAATCCATTTCTATACCTATATATACCTCCCTCTCCAACATCAATCCTCACACCAATTCACCGCTAATCTTATTCTTCTTCTCTTATATTTTCAAGTTTGAAGTTGTTAATTTGTGGAAAAATAATATCAATAATCAATCTTTTTTTTCTCGCTTTAATAATCTTTCTTTTATGATATTATTATGGAAAGCTCTTCTTGTAATATCAATACTAATACTATTTGAGGATTTCGTCGAGGTCCTCAATGAGAACATTCGGCTGTTGCTGAAGATTATATTTCCAATGAGATGACGCCGCAAAAAATTGATGAATTATATAATCAAATTAATCTCAGTGAGAACTTACCCACCTTCAATGAACCTGAATCGCCGATCCACGTCAATCTTGATGAAGATGAGGAAGAAGGGGGTGCTAATAGTGATATGCCACTAATGCCTCTGAGTTGAAATTTTTTGTCTTTCAAAATTAAAAATTAAGTTAAACAATGCGCGTCTATGTTTTGAAAACAAGTTCGCCCGTAAGAGAACGGGGTCACAGTAGACTGGAAAGTTAAATCGAGTCGATTCTATCAAGGAGTGGAAATTCAGAATTGACGAGGTTTATTACAAAGAAAATCACAAGTTCTAATTCTAAACACACGATCGATGGGGGTTTGCGTTGTGGAATTGAACAAACTAAATTTGAAACTAATCTTGTAACGAGAGTGTCAATATCTTTGCATGAATTTAACAACTGATTAGCGAACTATTTAAACACTTTATCAAGATATTTAAACTACAAATAAAAGACAAAACATATCATCGAACACTTAGAGTGCAATCACCAATTACGATTCTAATAAGATGAAATTACAAACCAACAACCAAATAAAAGCAAGATTTAATTAATTCATTCATCCAACTCAAGGTTCAACATATAAATCAAATCATTCACAAAGGATTCAAACACAATGTTCCAATACTCAGTTCCAAACAAGAAATACCAACAAAAGTTTCGAAACAACTAATTAGAAATAGAGTTTAGAGAATACTAAATTCGGACGAAAATACGATCATTTAGAATGATAAGCTATGCTATCTCTAGCGATTCTGGAGAAAAGAAACTATACGCAATGAACCTGGAAGCTTGTCACGAGCTCCAAATTCCTTTGATGAAAGATCAACTACGAAATTGATCGAATGTTTATATCATTTGCCGAGAGGGCTCTAACGAATTTGTTCACACTATAACGATGGTAAGAGATATGTGTCAGATCTCCTCCAAAAGGATGATGATTCATATCTGACAATCCCTGGTCTTTTGTAGCTTTAAAACCCCCATCAATGCCCAGTATAACTGAAAATCATTAGAAAACCCGAGTTTGTAACGCCTGAATCCGGCTAGATGGTTAGAAGTATCCGATCGGATGGGGGTTCCTGCCAGCCAATCTGGTCGGATGTCAGATCCATCTGACCAGATGTTAGCCCAGTAGGTTTATCCGCCAGGTCATCCGATCGGTGCGATTTTAGAATATCAATCCGGTCGGATGTCAGAACCATCCGATCGGATAAGTGTCCTTGTGGCTACTTTTGGGCGCTGACTTCCTCGTCCATGTCATTGTCAGTGGAGTCATGCAATGGAAAATTGACATCATCCAATTGTATTGGATTGCATGTATCTACAACTTCCTCTTGAAATGATTTCCCTAGATGAACTCAACATTTGACCTAACTTAATTTACATGTTGCTCACTAGTCTAACCTGTCTTATTTTAATATTGGGTGCGCATAATAATAAACTTTTACATTCATATCGCCTTTTATTCATATAATTTTTTTATATTGTGAAGATACCTCTTGATCGGGTACATCCATCTATACTGCACTGAGCCAACAATTTTCACTTCATACGCTAAATGTACAGGCAGGTGCTCCATTGAGTAAACAAACTTGGAGGGAAGATCTGTTCTAGTTGGCATAAGATTAGCGAAATGTCACGTTTTAGATGACACATATATTCAGTCTAAATGGTTGTTCACGTGAGGTCTTTGAAGAACAAGCTTAATTCGATGAGAGTCTTCCACACATTTTAAGGAAGAAGTTCACGAAAGGCTATGGGTATCCATATTTGCATGAATGCATGATACTTATGGACTTTTATCTCGACCAAACATAATCCCTTATTATTGACGCAACGCCCCAAGTTTGATGTGCATCCATCTGAAAATCGAAGGTTTCTAACCCACTTGCATAATGAAACTCTTGACAGCTTATCACGTGTGTAACAAATTTTAGGAAATTTTTCCGATCTGTTTGGCGCCAGCTTTGAACAAGTACAACACTCATTCAACTTTTTCCTTAATTTAGGAGTGTCCTTCATCTTTCTTTTGACATTCATCATCGTGTTGAATACACTGTCAAAAATACTATGTGCATAATATCTAGATTGTGGTGAATAAGACTTGTGATCCGATATGGAAAATCCCAAAAGATGTTTCTTTTCCTCCAACAAGAGATTTTGGGTAATTATGCATTAACAAGTGCTCCATCTAGTTCGCTTTCAGAAGCACAAATCTTTCTATCTCAGCAAAATAATTTGTCCCTGATCGGACGCTTGGTGGTAAAGTCGACTGATCGTCTTTTTTGAAAACGTCATTTATCATTTCGAAAATAGTGCCCAGATTTAATAAATTTTTAGTGATTGTCGAAGCACGAGTACCTCTCGCTTCACTCAAGAGTGAAAGCATCCGAGCGTTCCATACAGTATATGAAAGCCATTCGAGCAACCGTACTCCAATCGAAAAACATAGAAGACACGCATAAAAATTGCTAATTATCCACATAAGGGTTGCTTGCAACTAGAAGTTTTTTTTTTATATATATCTTATAACGGAGCCCCAACTGTCCATAACTGATTCAACTCGACAATTAGAGGTTGTATAAATACATCGAATTCATTCTTCGGATTCTTTGGCTGGGGTATAGGTACACTGAGAAACATGAATTTTTATTTCATACACATCTAGGGAACCAAATTGTATGGTGCAATATAACATTCCACGAGAAATATTGTGCACCAAAACCTCTAAATGATTGAAAACCATTTTTACAAAGACTCAATCTCACTTTAGATTTGCGGCTACAAAATCTGGATGAGTTTGACTGAAATGTTTCCAAACATTGAGTCGGATGGGTGGAGCATAACACCATTTCAACCAAGTGTTCAACATGCCACCTCAAACTCTTTGCAGTTGCCTTAGATGCATACAACCTCTGTAAACGAAGAGTTAATGGAAAGTAGTACATCTTCTTGTACGTGGCGCGAGCTTTCTGTGATTTTGCATTTTCATGAGAAACGAGTTTAAATCAAGGTTCATTACAACATTTGCAAATAGTCATCTCAGAATTGTCTCTCCAGTAGATCATACAATTATTCTTGAAGCAATCTATCTTTTCGATCGATAAGTCCATACCCCTTAGTAACTTCTTACTGTTGTAGAAGCTATCAGGTACGAGATTATCTTTTGGTACAATCTATTTGATTAATTCAATCAGTTGACCATGATATTTTTGAAATATGTGATTCTCTAACTTCAGATTCATGAGACGAGAAACTACAAATAACTGAGTATAGGAAATAAAGTGGAAACAATACAGAAACATAACACATATCCAGACAGGGTTTGGTTTCCAAATTATTAGGGTATAATAACCAATTGAAAAAAATCTGGAAAAATATAGAAATAATTATTTTGACAGGGTTCAATTTTTTCAATTATTATGGTTTAAAAACCAATTGAAAACAAACTAAAAAATATATAATTTTTTTTAATAAAGTTCAAAAAATATATTAAAAATGAGAAAAAGATACGGGGGGGAGGCCGAGTCTCCTACACGACCAGTTGACATCAGATAGAATAAGTTTGAGGGGGCGAATCCCCTTCAGGACCAAACATACACTAAATTTTTTTTCAAATGACTATCTTCTAGATGCTCGGGAGAATAATCCAAAAGAGGCAAAACATTAATCAGAATCTTCAATGTCAGACCAGCGTAAACTAGCAGCCATAGACATAATTTGATGAGGAATTGAGGGCCCTGGTTCATCGAGTGTAAACTCGTGACAGGGGTGGCTCGCTATGATCTTGTCCTTGGCTTTTTGTAAAAGAGATTTGGGCACAAGTTTATGGTCATAGATTGCGAGGGTACGATCAGAAATGGCTACTGGGGCAGACAAAGCGGGAGAGTTAGTTCCAAGGATTGGAGACGGGGTGCTACGCACGACACCTCTGGCTAAGAAACTGCCGACAAGGGAAGGTAACGAAGTTGGAGGGAGAGAGGTGGACAGACCCTCCCCAACAGAGGGGTGTGAGGAAACGGGAACATTAGAGGGTTGAGAAACAGGGGAAGTAGTGGGTTTAGGAAAAGGGTTTCCAGAAATGGAGCCCGAGGGAGGCTCCGAAGAGAGGGTAGTCGGAGACTCCGAATCGACGTCGGACTGCAAAGCATTAAAAGTGTTAGTTGTCGTCGGGGGGATTGAGTGGGGTTGGTAGTCGGGCGAGGATCTGTACGGGAACGGGCTGTGATCTCCGCAGGGTCCAAACCTCGACGGCGTCTGAACTATATACAAATTTTCTTTTTGAGATGATTCACTTTCCCAATTATTAGGGTATAAACAATTGAAAGCAAATTACATACCATATAGATACCGAAAGCATTTTTAAATAAATTATGTGTTTTGAAAAAAAAGAAATATGAAACTTAGGTATATTTAATATAAAAAAAGTAAAAAAAAAAAAAAATAAGTATTTTATCCTTTTTCCAAGAGTCGGCTCTATTCTATCAATATCACCGCATATAACCTTAAGAATTAATAACAAAATCTTTTCGACACTAAATTATCTGGGTAAAAGATTAGTGTGAAAATGATTGTGAAGGCAAGAAGTATTTCGTTGAAAATAGAAAGATCATTGAAGCATTGCTAGCCACGATTAGGGAAACTTTTGGAGGATAAGTAAATAGCAAGAAAAATAAAAAAGACAATGGGTTAGCTATAAGAATTACCTAGGGCCTAGGTCTTGAGTTTGACTAATTCAAGAGATTGGTTGGGGGTAGTTTTATTCTCTCTTTTTATGGTAATGTTAATTTATAAGCCAGATTTTAAATAAAAATTCATAATAATAGTTTGGGGATATTGACTCTTAAGATTTTATTAGTACATCTCATACTTTAAAACTTAAGGCGTTCGAATAAATTTTTTGAATATTAGCCCATGTTAAGGCAAAGACTTGAGTTAGGCTAGATTGATGGGTCATGACTCGTTAGGTCATTTGACCCGATACTTTAATAGATTGATTTTTAAACTATGATGTATTGATTTTTTACTCAAAAGTATTAGTTTTTCATAAATATCTGAATCGTGTTATGATGTATTAGTTTTTGTATTAGTATTATAATGTATTGACTTTTTACTATAATATATTAGTTTTTATACTATAATGTAGCAGGTTGAAATTTTGGCCTAACGGATGATCCGTTAGTTCGGCCTGATAAGAGTGTTGCCCTGTTAATACTTAAAAAGGAATTCTAAATATGTGTTTATGTCTTCGAAAATCTTATTAGAATATTAACACAATATTTGAAATTTTCATTGGAAAACCTTGAAATTTAAACACATTGGATGAACTTATAAAAAGTTGGGGTATCAATATTCATTTCTAATAGTTAATCCAAAGAAATTATTTTTAAAACAAGTTAAGAGCATGTTTATTCTAAAATTCAACTCTAAATTCATATTTCTTATCTCAATTCATTTGTGCTAAAATTCAGAATTTCAATCTCCACCTAACAATTAGGTCATGATATGACATTTATTATATTAAAAAATATCATTATAACTTTATTTTTATTTATTTTTAGTTTATTAAGTTATAAATACAAAAAGGATAATGACTAATGGGTACCTATAGTATACATATTTTTCGTTTTTAGTACCTGGCATATTTTTGGAGTGAACTCATTATTTGTAGTAAACGGATTTGCACTTTCGGTACCTCAGGCAGCCTAGAGGAGGTGGTTCATAACAAAAAACCGCCTCTAAAAAATCTGGGCAATTAGATGTTGAATATTCTCCTTAGACGAGACTGTTTTTAACAAAACTGTCTCAAAAAATAATTATTTGATATCTTCAATAATTTTTTTGATTTTTTTTATTTGTAAATTTATTGAACAATTATTTAAAAATAAAATATTTCATTGCTTATTTATTTCTTTAATTGCCCTCACATACTTATTTTTGAAGTTTTTATTTTTATTTCACAATGATTCTATGGTTTTTTATTGTTGGGTTTTATTAAATAATTATTTAACATTTATATAATTTATTATATTTGATTAAATGATAAAATATTCTGAGATTTATTTTATATTATCTTACAATGTTTTTGTTATTTTTTATTTTAAGTTTTTCTCAAAAGTTTATTTATAATTATTCATAATTAAAAAAAAGAATGCCTCAAAAACTCATCTATACCAAATTCTAGAACTTTTTTTTTTTAATCTTTTCATGCAATTCCCCTTTTGAAATCCTAGTTGCCCTCTCTTATGAATAGTACCACAATGACCAGAATTGATGTCATCCTATTTTCAAAACCCCTAAAAAATCTAAATTTACTCAATCAAGTTCTCGAGAACGACCCATCATCATATACTTATTTAAATAAATACAAAAATCTATATTTAAGTTATAAATAATTATTAAATTAAATTTAAAACAAAACTGAAATGAAAATAGAAAAGTTGTAAAATATATAAATAAATATGAAAACATTTCAACATAGGATAAGAATACATATATTATAACTAAATTATAAATTGATTTTTAATAAAATCAACAAAAAGAACTTTGAAAGATTGCAAAATATTAAAATAACTCATAAAAATATGAAGTTGCCTAAAAATGAATAAATAAATAAAAATATATATTATATCTAATACTTATTTAATAAATTTACAAATTAAAAGAAATAAAAAACATTAGTGTGCAATTCTTATAAGAACCGCCTTCCTTGGGAATAATATTAAAAAAGTCGCACATAATTAGAAGCAGTTTTTGTATGAACCACTTTCTCTGTGATATTCAAGATTCCAAAAAGTGTAAATTTTATATTACAGATATCAAGTAAACTACCAAATACGTTCGGTACTAAAATCATATACCACATGATCCGGGACAGTATACCATGGACCCAGGTGCATCTGTAATTTAATTTATCATCGTATATAATTGATACATATCATCACATATAATAGGTACATATCATCACAAGTAATTGAAATTCTAAATTTAAAATTTAAAATCCTAAAATTAAAAAAATAAACCTAAAACAAAAAATTAAACCCTAAAAATAGAAAATTAATCCCTAAAATAAAAAACTAAACCCTAAAATTGAATATTAAACTCTAAATCCTAAATTTCTATCGCATATCATCACATATAACTGACGCATATCATCAAATATAACTAACACATATCATCACATACAACTGGCAGAATGATAGAAATAAAATGAAAAATTAAATTAAAAAAATAAAAAATTAAACCTTAAAATGAAATATTAAACCCTAAAAATGGAAAACTAAACCCTAAAATATAAAACTAAACCCTAAAATGGAAAAATAAACTCTAAACTCTAAATTTTCGACACATATCATCACGTATAACTACCATATATCATCACGTATAACTGTCAGATATCATCACGTCATGTCCACCTAATAAATTGCCCTACTTATCCCATACAAAATAATAATTAATACAATATTGTAACTTTTCTCTATAATGAGTATTAATATTAAGAGATTCTAAATCTATACAAATAAAAATTTATACTATTCACATTAATCAAGATTTGAATATCAATATTTAAGATTTCAACTAATCTTGGTCCAATCATCTCCTAAAGGATGCCTATATTACTATATGGCAGAATATTGGATTCGGTATTGTAAATTACGAATACTCGTTTGTTCTAAAACTCAAAAATTAAATATTTAAATAATAATATTTTACAATTAAATATTACTAATATAATATAATAATACATTATCACCTACTTTTCATATATGATTTGATATTAAATATAATAAAATAATAAATTATCACTCATTTTTCAGACATGATTTGATATTTACAGTAAGTTAAAAAATTATAAATCCAATAACAAACAAAAATTTTTATAATTATAATTTATAATAGCGTAAGATTTTAAATACAAATTTAGAATCACAAGAAATGCCTAGTCGAAACAAACCGATAATAACTCTTAGTCCGATCTCATGAAAATATATTGAATGTTAATAATTATGAGATATATTCAAATATTCAATCATTAAAATCTTTACGTGTGTCGGACTCTTCATGTCACATCTTTCAAACGTATAATGCCGAGCCTACCTATTTAATGAGATTACCATAATCAATTAATTTTAAGGGCCCTTAAACTTTGAAAACCCGTAACATTAAACATCTAAATGGATTACATAAATCAAAAATACCTAACTTTACATCTCCAATTTCAGTAACAATCTAATATATGAAATAAAATAATAACAATAATAATAATAATAATAAATAAAAAGAAGAATGAGAAGATGTCTTGCAGATAATGAAGAACCAAGTTGTTGAATGGCCGGCAGTTTCTATCACTAAAAGGGACAAACAGAAAATCAAACTATTTTTACTGTCAGGAACCCACTTGTGTGTATATCATGCATCTTATTTCAATTCAATCATCACACACTAAAAGGAAATATTGGAACCAATTATTGACTCATAACTTAATTATCAATCTCTACTTTACCATTGCTTCCTTTCTTGAAACAAAGAACATTCATTGACGCCACTAATCTTTAATTTGTGGTTCATATATTATCAGACTGGCGCCATGACTCGTATATAAAAATAGTGTAAAATTAACTGAAATATGCAATATAGTAATAGATCTCATTTTATAGCATTTGTTATCAAGATTAAGAGAAAATCAATAAAATTGTTGATAAATAAAAGAAAATTCTGAAGTTATTCTATCTAACGAGTAAAAGATATTCATTAAATAATAAGCAATACTCTTGTTAGGTCGAACTAACGGATCATCCGTTGTGCCAAAATTTCATATCAATACTTTATAGTGCAAAAATCAATATATTATAATAAAAAATTAATACATTATAGTACAAATACATCACAGTACAAAAATCAATACATCATATCACATGTTAGAGATTTATGAAAAATTATTTTACAATACAAAAATTAATATATCACAATATAACAACCAATATATTATATTATCGAGACAACTGACTAGATTATTGCCTATATAATCATAAAAAGGCTAACTTTTCGGGTGGTCGTCACTTGTGGGTGACATATTTTTTAAATATATATTCATATTTAAATTGAATATTTTTGCAAAAGTAATTTTTGAAAAGTATGCATGTACAACTTAAAGTATGACATTTTCTTGACAAGTGTTTATGAAATTATTTCAATTTGATGGTATAATAATAATAATAATAATAATAATAATAATAATAATAATAATAATAATAAGTATTACTTGTTTCAATCAAGCAAAAATTATAATACGTGTGAATTTTTTACGCTCAATGAATTTGAGGAATAAGTTTGTTGAGAAATTTATTCTTGACAATAATTCCTATTTTGTTATTTATCTTTTTGGGTACAAAATAAGTTAGGAAATTAGATTTAGGAGTTTATTTGTTTCCTAGTTTATGTACAAGACTGTATTTAGTTTACTAAATTGTGTTTAGAATTTGTTTTACTTGTTTACCAAGTTTAGAATTTTAGCATTGTCTATTTAAGACAAGAGAATCATAAAGCTTGTAATCACTTTTCACACACGGAATTTTGGAGCAGCTCAAGATGCAACGCAAGACGCACAGCAAGGATAGGACGTGAACATTACTTGGAGCCATTGTTCGAGACTATCAAGTTCTTCGAAATTGCGTAACCAACGGAGAAGATCTTGTCATCACGGCGACAAGTATTTAGTATCAAGTTTTTGATATTTTAGTTTTCATATATTACTTCATATTTTTGTATTGATCGTGAACAAGAAAGTAATATAGTTTTCGGGTTTGTACACCCAAGTTCACAAGTACTTTTACTTGTGAACTGAATTTAATTTGTTGTGTTCTTAAGTTTTATTTCCGCTGCATATTTTTATTTTAACTCTGGTTGATGTTGGTAGTCAGTGTTGGTTAACATTGATAACAACATCGTAAATCAGAGACTTATTTTTTAAAACCATAGACCTTCAAATTTTACAATTGGCATCTAGAGCGGGTTACTTAACCTTTTAAGTACTGATCCTTATTTTTAGGTGTTATGGATGCTCAAGGCAACCCAAGGCCTCCGATCCTCAATGGGGATAACTATTCCCTCTAAAAACAAAGAATGCGGTGGCACTTAAAGAGCATTGATGAACGAGCATGGAGAACCGTTCTAATTGGATGGGAAAAGTCACGTGTCACTGACGATGAGGGTGATACCATCGACAAAAAATAGGAAGATTGGACTGCTGACGAAGTAGCTAATGCAAACTGGAATTCCAAATGCATCAACACCTTGTGTGGATATGTAGATGCAAGTTACTACAGAGTCATCAAGAACTGCCACTCAGCAAAGGATGCATGAGACGCACTCCAAATGGTGTGTGAAGGGACCCAGAGCGTGAAGAGATCAAGGCTCAGAATGCTGATGTCCACTTTCGAGACAATGAGAATGGACGAAACGGAATCTATCATGGACTACGCCATGAGACTCTCTGATGTTGCAAGCGAGTGTAGAGAGCTTGGAGAATCAATAACGAACTCGCGTCTTGTGGGAGAACTACTGAGATCCATCATAAAGAAATATAATATGAAGGTGGTTGTTATAGAAGAATCCAAAGATGTTGATGATATAGAGTTCAACACCTTAGTTTGAAATCTCAAACAATATGAGATGGAACACCTCGGTTCCAACTCAAAAGAAAAGAATGTTGCTCTCTCCTCCAATGCTAGCCTTGACAACAGTGAAGACAAAGAGGAATTTGACATGAATGCGATTCTAAAAAAATAGAATCCACTACGCTTGAGGAGGACGAATTGTCCTTTGTGACCCAACGTTTTAATAATTTCTTGAAGAAGAAGAATAGTTTTGGAGGCTCAAGCACAAAATCCAGGCCACATGCGTCTACACCAAAATTTACTGGACGCGCTCTTCCCAGATCTCAGTCCACTTTGTCAATTCCCAATGCATCACGTCCCACAAAACCACTCAATGAGGTGCAATGTCATGAATGTAAGGGTTGGAGACACTATAAGAATGAGTGTGCTAACACTCTTAGGAAGAAGAGCATGATTGCTACAGACTTTACTGAGGATGTCAATGATTTCGAGTCAACTGAACCTATTCCATCCTTATTCTCCAATGTTGTGTAGGACGACGACATCCATATTGGTATCCTTGAAACCAACATTGTGTGCATGAATGCAAAGACTACTGATTACCTTGAAGAATACGAGCAGTTAAGTGTTGAGCACAAGAAACTGTTTGTCAGTTGGGAAAAATAGGTACTCAAGGTCAAGGATCTCATGAAAGAAGTGGAAAAACTAACCAAGGAGAAAGATGATCAACTCGACATAATTGTTCGCCTGGAAATGTCGCTTACCAAGAAGGATGCTGAGCTAGAAAAGGTGAAAACCGAGCTGAAGAGGGTTCAAGGAACCATCAAAAATTTGAACAAGGGGAAGGCAAAGCTCGACAAAATCTTAGAGATCAGCTTCCCAGAAATCTCAAAGTATGGAATTGGTTATAAACCGATAAAGCCAACCCAAGTATCTAGCCAAGAACAAAAATTGTCCAAACGCCACAAGAAGAGAAGGAGACAGTTCGTGTGCCATTATTGTGGTGAACCAGGTCATATTCGGCCATTTTGCTGGAAGATTATTGCCGAAAGATAATATTTTCAGAGAACAAAGGTGGCTGCAGAATCCCATGTTGGTTCCCATGTTACCAACATCAATACCAACACCAGGTTCAAACAAGTGTGGGTCAAGAAAAATAACATCAAGTGCAATATGATCCATACCTCCCTGAAATCCCACGTCCCTGGAGCCTGATATTTCGATAGTGGATGCTCGAAGCATATGACTGGGTCAGAGGAACTACTTTCCAACATTATCAGATTTCAAGGTGGAAAAGTAAAGTATGGTGGAGGCGCAAATGGCCAAATAGTTGGTCAAGGAACTCTCCACGTTCCCGACATTGTAACCCTGGAAAATGTGTTGCTGGTAGAAGGACTTACTGCAAACTTGATAAGCATAAGTCAACTGTGCGACGGAGGTTTTAGTGTCAAATTCAACCGTGAAAAGTGTGAAGTCTATGAGGAGAATGGACCATGTATTCTCACTAGTCAAAGGACTTCAGATAACTGCTACCAAATCCAAAGTGATGCCTTTTGCAAATTATCTCAATTAAGTGATGCTGAGGTATGTCATCAAAAGCTTGGGCATGTCAATTACAAGATGATGGACAGGTTGGCCAAAGAAGAAGCTGTGAATGGGCTACCTAAGCTTAACACCAAAATCATTCATGTATGCGAGGCATCCCAGAAAGAAAAGCAGGTCAGGATGCCACATCCAGTACTGCAAAGTCTCACTACATCATCTTACTTTGAGCTCCTTCATATGGACCTTACGGGACCACTCGAAGTCGAGAGCCTTGGTGGGAAGAGGTACGTTTTTGTCATTGTAGATGATTTTTCTCGATATACTTTGGTAGAGTTTTTAAAAGAAAATTTTGAAACTTTTGAAGCATTCAATAAACTTGCAAAGAGGCTATGTGTGGATTTGATGTAAAAATTGGTAGGATTAGAACTGATCACGGAAAAGAGTTTGAAAATGCGTCCTTTTCAAAATACTGCACATCGGAAGGTATTAGTCATGAGTTTTCTTCCCCAATTACCCCTCAACAAAATGGCATAGCTGAATGAAAAAATAGGTCTCTAGCTGAGATGACTAGAACTATGCTCATTTCTAATGGCATTGCAAAACATTTTTGGGCTGAAGCTATGAATACCGCATGCCATATAATAAATAGGGCTTATTTTAGACCAGGGTCATGTGCAACACCCTATGAATTGTTGATGGGTAAGAAACCAAACTTGATTTATTTTCATGTTTTTTGATGTATTTGCTATGTGCTCAACGATAGAAACCATCTAGCTAAACTGGACTAAAAAAGTGACAAGTGCATCTTCATGGGTTATTCCCAAAATAGTCATGCATATAGGTTATTTAACCTTAGAACTCGAAGCATGTTTGAGTCAGTCAATGTCAAGTTCGATGATCTGACAAGTGGAGTTAAACCTACCGAGGATAATGATCTGGTCTATGATCAAAATCCTCGAGATAATGTCACTCTTCCTATAGATGATAGTGCAGGTATTTAAAACAGAGATGCAGGTGCTGAAATCAGGGAATTGAGTGATGTTGGTACCAATGTTGGTTCTCAAAACTCAACATCAGAATCAACATCAACTCAAGCTACCGCAGAATCAGATTCTGAATCAGAAGAAGAAGACCCAGCTGATTGATCTTCACGAGAGGGATATCACATCCAGAATTCAGAGAAACTACCCCGTGGGCCAAATCATCGGAGATTTAGATGAAAGGAGCACAAGAAGGAGACAGATGAATTTTAAGAAAATGGTCAGGTACGTCTGTCTGTCAACTAATTATTCTAAGATTTGAGAATCTTTGTATCTTTCTAAAACAGAGCCCAAGCGAGTGGAGGATGCACTCAAGGATGAGTTCTGGATAAAGACAATGCAAGAGGAACTGGACCAATTTGCTAAAAACGATATTTGGGATTTAGTCCCTCGTCCAGAGAACTCTCATGTAACTGGGACAAAGTGGATCTTTAAGAACAAAACCGATGAGGCATGCAACATTGTGATGAACAAAGCTCAGCTGGTTGTGCAAGGGTACACACAAATTAAAGGAAATGACTTTGATGAGACATTTTCCCCTGTTGCTCGCATTGAGTCGGTAAGACTTTTACTTGCTGTTTCTTGTCATATGAAGATCTCATTGCATCAAATGGATACTAAGAGTGCTTTTTTAAAATGGAGTCTTTAGTGAAGAGGTTTATGCTGAGTAACATAAAGGTTTTGTAGATTCTCAAAAACCAAACTTTGTTTTAAAACTGAAGAAAGCTCTATATGGTTTAAAACAAGCTCCTAGAGCTTGGTATGAGAGGTTGACTCAATATTTGCTCTATTTGAACTTTAGAAGAGGAGAAGTTGATAAAACCCTGTTTCTCCTTAAATCTAATAAACACATCTTAATTGTCCATATTTATGTAGATGACATTATTTTTGGATCCACTAACGAGCAGATGGCCAAGGAGTTTATCACTCGAATGTCCGATACATTTGAGATGAGCATGAAAGGTAATCTCTCGTACTTTCTCGGTCTTCAAACCAAGTAGCTTGATGATGGTATTTTCCTTTCCCATATGATCTAAGAATTCTCGACGCGCTATTTTGAGAATCCGTTTCCGCAAGAGTACGGAGCCGGTTGTAGGGCGGCGAGTTCTTCCCGAGTCGTGTCTCTCGAGGATGGATGTTATCGGCTTATCGGTTTCTTATTTGCTCTTATTGTCGGTTGAAATTAAGCTAATCTAAACTAGGAAAGCAGTAGTCATTGGTTTGGTTTGAGTTTCTATAACTAAACTTAAATTGAAATAGGAGTTTTGAAAGTATTAAAATACGAAAAGGAAATTAAAGATTATTTTAAAAAACGATTAATCTAAACTAGTTAACTAAGAAAACTTATAATTTGAATTAAGGAAAAAGGGAGGGAAAATTAAAGTCTTGCTTATTTGAAAAAGTCAACAATATTAATTTAGCAACAATTCAAGGTTTAAATAGGAAGATCTTATAAAACTTCTAAAAACTTGGGAAATTGATCTAACAACTAAACAACTTAAAAGCATAAGTTCAAAAGCTAGAAAGCTATAAAATGAAAATGGAAGTTTTGATAATCTAAATAGCAACTAAACTATGATCCAAGCATCAACACAAGATTAAAAGAAATAACATGAAAATAAAACTATATTATAGAAAGATATTACCAAATGTATGATCCCACAAAAGTTTCAAATGGAAATGGAAACTTGAAGGATTCTTCACAAAAGAAATGCCAAACCAAAGCTTGAACAACTAGTTAATGAAGATCTAACACTTAACTAAACTAGAGCTAATTACTAGGAATTAATACATAATTAAAATGGGAAAGGAAAATATGAAGAAGTGTTTTTGGGAGCAAGAACCCTGAACCAGAGAGCTTGCTGCAAGTTGATCGTGAATGAAATGACGTCTGGTGTTTTATCCTTCACAAAGGGGCAAATTTGTCCAAAAGCAGTAAAAAATCTGCTTTTCAGTCGATCGGTCAAGTCGCCTGTCGATCGACTGCGATGTCAAAACGGCCAGAAGCCATGGAATCCAGTCGATCTTGGGGGGGTTCCAGTCAATCGACTGCAGTCGATCGGCCACGTCGGCAGTCGATCGACTGCGTCATCCAAAACGGCCAAAAGTCCCTGGAATGCAGTCAATTTTGGGAGTTCAGTCGATCGACTAGAAAGGCAGTCGATCGACTGAAATTCCAGCCGGTCGACTAAAATGCTGCACCCGGCTCGATTTCTTGTTTTTTTTACGTCTGCCGGTTTATCGAGCCTCGTCCATTTCACTTTCTTGCTTGTCCGCCCATTCTCGAGTCGAGTGAAATCGATCCCAAACAAGCGTGGGTCCCTCTTGGACGTCCTACGGCCAAGAGAAAAACGAAAGAGTGAAAAACTACGAAAACTAATAAAAAATGTACAAAAACTAAGAAAACCTAGAAATAACGAAAAACGGGCAACTCGACTCCTAAAACACCTAAAAGCAAGCAAAACACACGCAACGTGATACAAAAACGGTAAGAAAAATATGTAAAAAAATGTGCAAATCAACCACCCCACACTTAGAACGGTTGCTTGTCCTCAAGCAAAACTAACGTAAAATTACAAAACTACCCCCGACCAATTCTAACTAATGCACAAAATAATTCGAGATGTCGTACGCTACGTTGCTTGTTAGCTTTGGCTAAAAGGACGACAATGTGCGTTTTTAAGGAATTTTAGATCGACTCCCGAAACCTAAAAGGACTTAAACAATCCACCAAGTCTTTCTCCCCGTCCTTGCCCCGGCTAAGGTCTATCCACGCTCGAACTGTTAATCGGCTCCCTACTAGCCAAAATCATCTACGCCTCTCTTTAAGAAATATATACTAAAAATCGGAAAAAAGGAAAAACGTGCTACTCAACAACTTCAAGGATTTATAACGTATCCTTGTTTATTCGTCTTTTTTTTTTCTTTTTCTTTTGGTACCATAGACGTAAGGTACTTAAATAGTAAATAAAGATGAAAATACGAAGCTTTCAACGACTCCGATCATTCGTTGCTACTAGCAACTTACAAAATTCTCGATCGAACACGTGGAGCAATTGACGACTCCAAATTACAAAACAAAAACCTATAGAGAGCGTTTGATGACTAGGGTTAGTCGAGGCACTAGTTCTAAACGAGCACAAGGATAGCACGAAGCTAAAACCGAACGGAGATCCCAACAAGATAAACCACCTAAGTCCACTATATTCGATCGAAAATCTAAACACCCTAACAAATCATCAAAACCGCGTCACTTCGCCAAGGGTCCAAGCAATAATAGCACACATGTTACTCAAATTAACACAAGCAAGCATTCGACAAAATTAAAAACCTAGGACGAACTCTAACCACCCCATACTTAAAACCTAGCAATGTCCTCATTGCGTATTTAGGCTAAGAAAAGTAGTAAAAAGGTGTAGGGAAAAGAGAACGCCCCTATGCCCGAGCTTGTGTCGTCGTGGTTGTGCAAAGGTCATCGCCGGGAGCCGAGGCAAGCAACAAGCTATCTACAAGGTAAGGTAAGTCTGGAAAATTTGCACAAAAATAAACTATTTACAAAAATGAAAATCTTTTTGAGTTTTTGAGTTTTCTAATTTGTTTGGATTTTATTTTTCAAATTTGTTTTAAATTTTGAGAATATATTCACTGAAATGAAATTAAACTATATATAAAAACGAAAAAAATTAAAAGGATTTTTTTTATTATTATTATTTTTTATTTTTTTTTATTTTTACAAGAGTCGAGACGAGAAATAAAAGAACATAATCGAAAGATAAACAAAATAACACGCAAAAACAATAAACAAAATAAAATAAACAAAGGATAATCTAGGAGATTTAACGACGTCTCCTAGGTCGGGCACGGAGGGTCGCGTCCTCGTCTTCCTCCTCCTCGTCGTCGCCGTTTTCGCCCTCTCCGTCGTCATCATCGTTGCCGCCGTCATCGTCATTGTCGTCCTCGAACCGACGCATCCGACTCTCGACCAAAAGGAGCCGGCTATGGAGGCCACGAAAAGCTCGGTCGTTCCTTGCCTGCCCCTCGTTGAGCCAGTCGAAACGGGTGTTGAGATGGTCGAAGCGGGAAAACACGGCCTGTTGGAAGTCATTCCAACCCATCTCGGGACCCGAGCCGGTGCTCGAACCTCCGTACTGCGGGATTGCCGCTTGGCTCGTGCTCGCTCCGAACTGCACGCCCGAACCGGTGTTCGGGATGTCGCCGGCCTCGCCTTGTTCATTGCCCCGGTGGCGTTGGCGTCCAGGATTTGGGTTCGCCGGGACTTTCAGCATTTTGAACACCAACTCCATAAGATCGACCCGTCCCATATTGGCCGCCTCGGCCTCGAACCCGAAGTAACGGGCAAGAACGGTGATCATTGGCCCCATGCCGACTCGGGCAACGCTTCCTCCCTTCATCTTCCGAATCCCTCGAATCTGTCCACGGATAAACAAGAAAAACGGGACCTGATGTCCATTGCACAGGCACCAAAGCACGTAAAGCTCGTGCTCAGTGAGGTTGGTGCTCTCATGTTTGCCTATCAGGACGTGGGCAAAGAACTTGTAGGCCCCGAGTAGTGCCAAGTCGGCGATTTCTGAGGCCGAGTAACGATCCTAGATACCACGTCCACCCGTGATACTCCCCCAAAATTCCTCCGGACTAAAACCGTGCAGCCGCGTGGACGAAAACTGTTGGCAATTAAGCCCGAGCACCTCTTGGAGCACCCCTTGATCGATCCGGTGCCCAATTCCCCCAAAATGGACATTAAAACCCCCGTCATCGGTCTCTTGGTATGTGGTGAAGAACTCGAGCACTAGCTCCCGATAAGCCGGTGCCCGGAAAGACACGAACATTCGGCCGTTCATCGCGTCGATGTAATGGAGTAGTCGGGTGCCGAACCCGTCAAAGTCCCCGTTCGCCACCCATTCATCCAAACGCTCGATATTGATAAAGCGTGGGGTAGCGAAATTTCGCTGGGACAGATTTTGAAAAAGCTCCCCCTCGTATGTGGAGTAGATGGGGAAGGGGGCACCGTAAACTCCGGCGATATTGGGGTTTTGGGGCTCGTTGAAAATGTCGTCGTCGGAGTGGCCGTCCATTGTAAAAGGAGGAAATAGGAACGAGAGTAGACGGATTTGTAGTGGAGGGTTCCAAAAATCGAAAGGAACGAAGAACAACGGAAAAAACGAGAAAAATTCAAACCAAATGCTCACTGGGGCATTTCGTCGAACACTTGGTGGGCAAGCTTTTTGAGGATAAAATCAAATGAAAATGGCTCCCAATTCCTACCCAAACACACAACCAATAATTACAAAGTTCCCCAAGAGATCGTTTAAGCGAAGTACCTTGAAAAGTTGGTTCAAAATGGAAACGAAAAATCGAATAATCCCAAGGAGATTTTTGAATGGAGAGAGGAATAGAAAACTGAAATTTCCCGCGTAATTTCCGTCTCGTGTCGATCGACACTCTCTTCTTCTTCTCTTTTTTTTTTATAGATTTTTCTGTTTTTGTTTTTTTTTTTTTTATATTTTCGCCCCTTTACTTTTTTTTTTGTGCTTGGTCGATTGATGTGGTGGTTGGGGGGGGGAAGATCGACCTGAAATATATAGACCCGCAGGGCTCTGGGCAGTCGATCGACTGCCCTCCTCGGTCGATCGACTGCCGAAAGTCGATCGACTGCTCTTGTCAAAACCTTAAAAATTTCTGGAATCCAGTCGATTTCTCCGTCTCAGTCGATCGTGCGCCAGTCGATCGACTGGCTGTCGATCCGCATGTTCCCAGTCGATCGACTGATCTGCCAAAAAGCTTGAAAAACTCTATAATCCAGAATATTTGAACCTGTCCGTCGATTGGGCAGCCGATCGACTGCATTCCAGCAGCCAACCTCCATTTTCGATTCTCTTTTCTCCCAAGACTCCAGGACTTGAACCTACACAAACCCAAAAACTCAAATTAACACTGCTTAAGGTTCGAATGTACACAAACTTAAAAGAAAAATAAGAAAGGGTTAGAAGGTCGTGGGTTGCCTCCCACAGAGCGCGTTTGGTTAACGTCGTTCGCTCGACGATCCTGGTTCGACGATCAAGACCCCGTCGGGGGCAAGTCACTCAGGTTCTCCTCCTTTACGATCACTGGCTCGAGAGCTTGTGTTTTCAACATGCCATGTCGGTAAGGTTTAACTCGGGAGCCATTCACTTGGAATCGCTCGTCCGTCTTTGGATCGATTAACGTTACGGCCCCAAATGGGGATATCTTCTCGATTTTGAAAGGCCCGCTCCATTTGGACATAAGCTTCCCGGGAAACATGGCAAGGCGAGTGTTATAAAGGAGTACTTGCTTTCCCTCCTTCAACTCTTTCGGTACAAGCTTCTTATCGTGGAGTAGCTTCGTCTTTTCCTTGTACAAACGGGCACTATAAAATGCCTCATTTCGTAATTCTTCGAGCTCCTCAAGTTGGAGTTTTCTCCCTTCTCCGGCCTGCTTCAAATCAAAGTTACACGCTCGGATGGCCCACCACGCTCTATGCTCCATTTCCACTGGTAGATGGCACGACTTTCCATACACCAGACGATAAGGACTCATTCCAATAACCGTCTTATAGGCCGTACGGACAGCCCACAAGGCATCGGTTAGCTTCATTGACCAGTCCTTTCGGTTTGGTTGCATAGTTTTCTCGAGAATGTTTTTGATTTGGCGATTACTTGTCTTGACTTGCCCGGCCGTTTGCGGATGGTAAGGGGTAGAAACCTTGTGCACAACTCCATATGTTTTCAACACTCGCTCAAGTAGTTTGTTGTTGAAATGCTTGCCACCATCGCTGATTAGCACCTTCGGAACTCCGAATCGGCTGAATATGTTGCTCCAAACGAACCTCACTACTGTATCGCCATCATTCCTCCTTACCGGGATTGCTTCTATCCATTTAGATACGTAATCCACCGCGACCAATATATACTCGTACTCGTGAGACTTCGAGAAGGGTCCCATGAAGTCGATCCCCCAAACATCGAAGATTTTGACGGCCAAGTTATACGTCATTGGCATCTCATTCCGCTTTCCAATACTACCCGTCCGTTGGCATCGATTGCACCTCTGACAATGCTCGTGAGCATCCTTGAAAAGAGTGGGCCAATAGAAACCCGATTGAAGAACTTTGTTGGCAGTCTTTTGGCTACCGAAATGCCCTCCGACTAGATGATCATGGCAATGTGTCAATATCTCCTCTTTTTCCTCATCCGAAATGCACCTTCTCAACATACCATCCTTCCCGATTTTGAACATATAAGGGTCATCCCAATAATACCCTCGACACGTGGCAAGAAACCTCCTCCTCTCGTGATGAGACAGGTCCGGACGGAGCACCTCGCTAGCAAGGTAGTTAGCAATATCAGCATACCATGGTGTGATGGACACATCGAAGAGGTTCTCGTGAGCTTGGTTTTCTCCGATGAGTGGGGACTCTTTCTCTCCATTCCCGAACTCCAAACGAGAGAGGTGGTCGGCGACTACGTTCTCGCACCCTTTTCTATCCCTGATCTCTACGTCGAACTCTTGAAGTAAAAGGATCCACCGGATTAGCCTCGGCTTCGCTTGAGGCTTGTTGAAAAGATGACGTAGTGCCGCATGATCGCTATGTATAATCACCCTCGACCCAACGATATATGATCAAAACTTCTCGAGAGAGTAAACCACGGCAAGTAGCTCCTTTTCGGTGGTTTTGTAATTTCTTTGAGCGTCATTGAGCATAAGACTTGCGTAGTAGACGACCCGGAGGAGTTTGTCGACTCGTTGCCCCAGGACGGCCCCCACTGCTTCGTTTGATGCATCGCACATTATCTCAAATGGGAGGGACCAACCCGGGGCTATCACCACGGGAGTAGAATTCAGACTTTTCTTCAATGAATCGAACGCCGCTAGACAAGTATCATCGAACACAAACGGAACGTCGGCGCTAAGCAAATGGCACAAGGGGCGGCTAAGCTTCGAGAAGTCCTTAATGAACCTCCGATAGAACCCCGCATGAACGAGGAAGCTTCGAACTCCCTTTACGTTGATCGGTGGGGGAAGTTTCTCAATCACATCGATCTTTTCCTTGTCGACCTCGATTCCTTTAGACGACACCACATACCCCAAAACTATCCCACTTCTCACCATGAAGTGGCTTTTCTCCCAACTCAAGGTAAGGTGGTTCTCCACACATCTCTCCAAAACACTTGACAAATGGTCAAGACACTCGTCGAAAGTAGAGCCGTAAATAGAAAAATCGTCCATGAAAACCTCCATATACTTGTCAAGCATGTCGGAGAAAATTGAGAGCATGCACCGTTGAAAGGTGGCAGGTGCATTGCACAAACCGAAGGGCATACATCGGAAAGCATATGTGCCAAAAGGGCACGTGAACGTCGTCTTGGATTGGTCTTCCGTGAGATAGCGATTTGGTAGTATCCCGACAATTCATCGAGGAAACAATACGAATGATGCCCCACGAGCTTATCCAGCATTTGGTCAATGAACGGGAGTGGAAAGTGGTCCTTCTTGGTGGCGGCATTGAGCTTTCGGAAGTCTATACACATTCGCCATCCGGTGGTTACACGAGTCGTCACACGCTCGCCCCGTTCGTTCTCAATAACGGTTATTCCGCTCTGTTTTGGTACCATGTGGACTGGGCTCACCCATTCACTATCCCCGACCGAGAATATTAAACCTTCGGTAACAAGTTTCAATATCTCACCCTTCACAACCTCCATCAAGTTCGGGTTCAGTCGTCGTTGGCACTCCCTTGATGGTTTCACTCCGTCTTGAAGGATGATTCGATGCATACAAGTGGAGGGGCTTATCTCCTTGATATCACCAAGGCTCTACCCTATCGCCTTCTTGTTCTTTTTCAAGACTTCCACCAATCGTGCCTCGTCTCTCGGGGAAAGTTCGGCGTAGATGATCACTAGTTTCGTCTCTCCACTTTCCAAGTAAACGTATTTGAGATGGATCGGAAGGGTCTTGAGCTCCGGTTTTGGCATAAGGGCGGATTCTACGCTTGATATCTCAAATATTTCTAACTTCCCCTCCGATCAAAGCGCTAGCCACTCGTCATCCTCAACATCCTCATTCACAACCTCCCGAGAAGCTTCCTCAACTAGTTCTTGTATCGGATCGATCATAGCACAATCGGCATGAAAGGAGGAGGGCGGAATGGCTCCCAAGTCGTGGATCGAGAAATTCACTGTATCTCCCAGAACCGAGAAAGATAACTTCCCATTTTTCACATCGATCAAAGTGTTTGTCGTGGCCATGAAGGGCCGCCCGAGTAAGATAGTATGTTCTCGGCCTTCGTTGCTCACCTCCCCGACGTCCAATATAACAAAATCCACAGGCACGATGAGGCTTCCCACTTGTACCAAAACATCTTCGACCACGCCCTTCGGGTATCGGACTGATCGGTCGGCCAGTTGCAAACACATTCTCGTCTCCTTGAGGTCACCCAACTCCAACTGCTTAAAAATAGAGTAGGGCATCAAGTTGATTCCCGCGCCGAGGTCTAGCATCCCTCGCGTCTCTTTTCCATTTCTGAGGGTAATCTTGATACAAAAACTCCCCGGATCACCTTCTTTATGTGGGAGAGAATTGCTATAGGCAATGCTTGCCGCGTTCAATATGCATATCTTTTCATTCTCCTCGAATCGGCGTTTCTTAGATGTTAGTTCCTTTAAGAACTTTGTGTAAGCGGGAATATTTCGGATTATGTCAAAAGGAAGGTTTATGTTAACCTTTGATAGCATCTTGTATAACTCGAAGAATTGGTCGTCTTGCTTTGTCGGTCGGATACGGCGCGGATATGGAATCGGAGGTCGGTATGGTGCCGCGGACTTATGTAATCCCCCGTCAGCCTGGGACCCCTTCGCCTCACCACTTGAGAGTGATGTGGGAGAGCTAGGAGCGGCTACGGGCTCGTTCGAATCTGGAAGAGCACGATCTTCTTGAACACTTGTTGAAGGTCTGTCATCAGGTAGAGCGACCTTGTTGTCTACCACCTTGCTACTTCGGAGAATGGTCACGGCTTGAGCTTGGGCCGGTTGACTTGGTAGCTTGTCCTTGTCCTGTGCTCATTTTAGTTCGTTGACATCCGTAGCCACTTACCCCATTTGCGTCTCCAAACTCAAGAGCCGTTTGCTTAGCTCGGTTAAGATGGATTCGATGTTCGATTGTTGTGGTACCGGATTGTCTTGGGGAGCCGGGAATGGTGCTTGATGAGTCGGAAAGGGTGGTGGCCATGCATTGAACGGGGCTTGAGGACGTGGTTGTTGCATCGGAAGCCCGGGTGGCATTTGAGCTTGGGACATGTCACCATATCTAAAGTTAGGATGGTCCCTTCGCACATATTGATTTCCATGTCGATAGGCTTGGTACCCTTGAACCGCATATGCTTGCTCATTGTATCCAACTCCCGGGCACGCACTCGCTCCATGACCCGAGATGCCACATGTGAGGCACGTCTCCGATCCCGAGAATGGTTGGATTAGGGAGGCTATTTGATTTTCTAGCTCGGCGATCTTGTGAGCCCACTCAGGCTCGGCACTTGTCGAAACCTCTTTTACGTGCTCCTTTCGTTCCAAAATACTCATGCGATGATCGTTGGCGGCCATGTTAACAAAGATGTCGTATAGTTCTCTCGTCGAGCGGCCGACTAAGTTCCTGCCGGCGGCATTGTTCACCATGCACTTTGATGCGAACGCCAATCCGTTATAGAAGAACTGATTTAAGAAATCGTCGGTAAACCGATGGTGTGGGCATTTAGTAAGGTATCCTTTGAATTGCTCCCATGCCTCGTAGAAAGTTTCATCGCTCTCTTGTCGGAATGAGGAAATCTTAGCTCAAAAGTCGCCCGTCTTCTCTTGAGAATAGTATTCCTCCATGAATCTTTCGGTGACCATATCCCAATTGGTAAGAAAGTCGGACGGCAATGTCATGAGCCAATCAACGGCCTTGTCCTTCATCGTGTACGGGAAACATCTCATATTGATTTGGTCGATATGAATTCCTTGCCGCGGAAAGCTCGACACCGTATAGGAAAAGATACGTAGGAATTGCATAGCGTCTTCTTGCGGTAAGCCGTGGAACGTGGGTAGTCGGTTTAGGTCTATCGGCCGCAAATCGTATTCCAGAGCCTCGGGGCTCAATCGAATACAAGAGGAGAAGTCGCCCATGTACGGCCTCAACACCTCCTTGATACCATTGGTAGGACCCCCGTCGGGGGTGGCGAAAGGGTGACCTCCGATATCACGAACGACATACGGGTTTTCATTGACAGCGGGCGCTCGTGGAAAATCTTGAGATATCGGGTTTCAGAATTGAGGCACGGGCCCGGCCGGATGCGGGAATCGTGGCTCGTGCCCATGGGGGGCGTAGTGTGGGCCTTGATGAAACTGCCTCGGGACTTGGTACGGCTGTTGATACGTGTGCGGTGGCCTTTCGATGATCGGATCTTGGTAGGGCGTCCCGTGAAATTGAGAATTCGAACTTTGGGGGTCTTGGTTCGTAAAACCATTTCCCCCTTGGTCGAACGTCGTCGCATAGACGGGTTGTGGGTCTTGAAGAGCCGCGGCTTGAGGTGCCGGCGTGGGACCGGTCGATACTGGCGGGTGCGGAACCCCTTGGTTGTCGTGGGCAGGGGCAGGAGGCGTCGGGTTTTCGAACGGAGTGGCCATAGTTTGCTCCTCTATCACCGATGATAATAAGGGAGGTAATGGGACGTCGGACGTGTCTCGCCTTGAAGCAACTCGTGCGTCTCGTCGCAACCTCTCGGGGTTCGGCAAGAATGGAGTCAACTCCTGTCTGAGTGATCGCCTACCTTGCATACACAACAACAACAAAAGATTATGCGTATCGACTGTAAAACAATTAACTAACTACTATTTACAATAGCAATAAGAGTAATTAAGAACGCCATTGGCCTTAATCCATCCCCGGCAACGGCGCCAAATTTTTGATCGACGAATTCTTGACGCGCTATTTTGAGAATCCGTCTCCGCAAGAGTACGGAGCCGGTTGTAGGGCGGCGAGTTCTTCCCGAGTCGTGTCTCTCGAGGATGGATGTTATCGGCTTATCGGTTTCTTATTCGCTCTTATTGTCGGTTGAAATTAAGCTAATGTAAACTAGGAAAGCAGTAGTCATTGATTTGGTTTGAGTTTCTATAACTAAACTTAAATTGAAATAAGAGTTTTGAAAGCATTAAGATACGAAAAGGAAATTAAAGCTTATTTTAAAAAATGATTAATCTAAACTAGTTAACTAAGAAAACTTATAATTTGAATTAAGGAAAAAGAGAGGGAAAATTAAAGTTTTGCTTATTTGAAAAAGTCAACAATATTAATTTAGCAACAATTCAAGGTTTAAATAGGAAGATCTTATAAAACTTCTAAAAACATGGGAAATTGATCTAACAACTAAACAACTTAAAAGCATAAGTTCAAAAGCTAGAAAGTTATAAAATGAAAATGGAAGTTTTGATAATCTAAATAGCAACTAAACTATGATCCAAGTATCAACACAAGATTAAAAGAAATAACATGAAAATAAAACTATATTATAGAAAGATATTACCAAATGTATGATCCCACAAAAGATTCAAATGGAAATGGAAACTTGAAGGATTCTTCACAAAAGAAATGCCAAACCAAAGCTTGAACAACTAGTTAATGAAGATCTAACACTTAACTAAACTAGAGCTAATTACTAGGAATTAATACATAATTAAAATGGGAAAGGAAAATATGAAGAAGTGTTTTTGGGAGCAAGAACCCTGAACCAGAGAGCTTGCTGCAAGTTGATCGTGAATGAAATGACGTCTGGTGTTTTATCCTTCACAAAGGGGAAAATTTGTCCAAAAGCAGTAAAAAATCTGCTTTTCAGTCTATCGGTCAAGTCGCGTGTCGATCGACTGCGATGTCAAAACGGCCAGAAGCCCTGGAATCTAGTCGATCTTGGGGGGGTTCCAGTCGATCGACTGTAGTCGATCGGCTACGTCGGCAGTCGATCGACTGCGTCGTCCAAAACGGCCAAAAGTCCCTGGAATGCAGTCGATTTTGGGAGTTTAGTCGATCGACTAGAAAGGCAGTCGATCGACTGAACTTCCAGTCGGTCGACTGAAATGCTGCACCCGGCTCGATTTCTCGTTCTTTTTACGTCTTCCGGTTTATCGAGCCTCGTCCGTTGTGCTTCCTTGCTTGTCCGCCCATTCCCGAGTCGAGTGAAAATGATCCCAAACGAGCGTGGGCCCCGCTTGGACGTCCTACGGTCAAGAGAAAAACGAAAGAGTGAAAAACTACAAAAACTAATAAAAAACGTACAAAAACTAAGAAAACCTAGAAATAATGAAAAACAGCCAACTCGACTCCTAAAACACCTAAAAGCAAGCAAAACACACACAACGTGATACAAAAACGGTAAGAAAAATATGTACAAAAACGTGCAAATCACCATACTAAAATGCTAAGAACTTAGTTAAAAAGTTTGGGTTAGAAAGTGAAACACATAAGAAAACCCCACTGGGCAAAATTGTGAAACTGTCGATAGACGATGTTGGTAAGGGTGTTGATAACACCATGTACAGAAGTATGATAGGGAGTCAGTTGGATTTGACAGCAAGTAGACCTGATATTATGTATAGTGTGTGCTTGTGTACTAGATATCAGTCCAGTCCAAAGGAATCACACTTAAAAGCAGTTAAAAGAATTATTAGGTACATTGCTGGTACAACAGAACTAGGTGTGTGGTATACAAAATATACTGGTACTGAACTTGTAGGGTATACAGATTCGGACTGGGATGTAGATGTGGTAGATAGAAAGAGTACTACATGGGGCTGTTTTTTCTTGGGTAACAATCTAATCTCTTGGTATAGCAAAAAAAAAAAGAATTGTATTTCTCTTTCTACAACTGAAGCCGAGTACATTGCAGCTGGAAGTGCTTGTACACAATTGTTGTGGATGAACCAGATGATAGAAGACTACAGTCTGCACATTAGTATTTTGACTGTGCTTTGTGACAATTCCAGCGCCATTGACATCTCGAAAAATCCAGTCCAGCATTCTCGAATCAAACACATTGATATAAGGTACCACTTTATTCGAAACTTAGTTGAGAGGAAGATTGTTAGCCTTGAGCATATAGAAACAGACAATCATCTTGCTGACATCTTCACAAAGACATTAGATTTCGAGACCTTCTCTCGTCTGAGAAGAGATCTCGGTATGTGCATTGTCTAAACCAATGTTGGTTTTTGATGTTGTGACACCCTATATCAACATCAGTCACAACATATGTATACTTTTGCATGCATTTTTATCTTTCTTTTTCATACATAATCCAAATGCATTGAGTCTGATTGAAAGTGCGATAAGTTTCTGTGTTGCAATAAAAGTGATGGCAAAGAGACCAACCTCTTCAATTAGGTGATTGTGGGGCTTGCCCACATAAACTGAATTTCTCCCAGGTCCAAAAACAAGAGGTTTTAACAGCAAGAGCTGAAGATAAAATACTCAAATCCCTAAAAGGATGAAGAAAATCTGGATACAAATTGATCCAATCTTTAAATTTCACTTTCTTGAGAGATCTCGACATAGTCATTAACTTGGGTTAAGGGGTAAGTTTCCATTGACTTCGCCTAAGGCAATATTTTAATAATGTTGTCAGTAATAAAAAGTAACATGGATCGAAATCACTGAAATCATAATGTGAATAATTTTAACATTTTTAGGTCATGAATTTTAGACATCCAATAGGACATTTATACTTTGGGAAGATGCCTACTTGCTGTGCGGACTGTTGCTTGCATTTTTGTCTACCTTGAATTCTCTTAATTATGTTTTGAATCTAGCTAACTAAGTGTTTCAGTGGAGTTGTACTCGGACGGATGGACAGGTAATAACGAGCTTAATTTGGAGAGTGAGAATTTATATTGCACAAGATAAATACTACTGGGCTGATGGTTCAATTAATCTAGCTCTCTATTTCGGCCGATTTTGTAATAAGAATTGTGCAATTTTGTTTTACAAAAAAATGGGAGATAATGGTTGTAGTGGGTGTTGATCACGTATCTTATTTTAAGGGGGAGTGGTTTTGCTTTAAGAAGGGAAGAAAATCAGGTTTTAGGCTCAAAATCCACTGGAAGGTAAAATTAGGGCTTTTTTCCTTTATTTTCTTTTTTTTCTCTCTCCTTGGCAACGATCTTTTTTTTGAAAGCTTAAATATCTGATTCTTTTTGCCGTTTGATCATTAAACCTCTGTAAATTGAACTCTCCATCTCTCATACCTCTCTCCCATTATCTCGATTTTCTTTTTTTGCTCTTGTGTTTTTGAGAAATTTGCAGGATGTCGAACTCGCCCCCGTCCTCATCTGTTCATGAGTTGCCGGCAGAGTTCCGTCGCTCCGGCGAATAGGTTCGTGCACCCTATCCCAGAGTTGGTGGCCTGAACATACGCGAAGAAATCGGTGGTGGTTCCTCTTCCAACCCACCACCGGTAATAACATCACCACCGCCCTCGCCGCCACATGAATCTCACGATGTTGTTCCAGCTCCGCCACCGATTGATGCCGTCCCTGAAGCGCAAGTGTTCCCACGATAGCCAGGGAACGAGATAGATGTTGATAATCCCACAGATTTGGCGTTTATTGCTGAGACATTTGGAAGAGTGGGGAACCCTACCTTGAAAAGATCCCGGCGGTTGCGCAACATACCTCCCGGCATTGTACCGCCCGCTGTACCGAAGAGCAAAGCATGGCCGCGCCACAATCTGCCAATTGAGCACATGAATCTTGTGGAGGATGTCACGGTGATGTCAGACCTTGACGACGATGATTACGTCCCTGCTCTGGTGGAAGGATCGGTGCCTCCATTACCTTCGGCTCCTAATCTGACGGCGAAGAAGACACCTCGCCGGAAACAGCTTGTGAGGTCGTCCGACAAGAGATCTGGCCCGGCGAAAGTCAATGTTTCTCCCGGTTCCACTGAAACCGAATATTCTTCCCCTCCTTATACGATTTTGGATTTTATCACCGGGGAGGTCACTAGTTCATCCAGACCAGCTACTGCTGTTCCTCACCCGTCTCCAGTTAGTAAAGATCAACCCGAGTTTGATCCTGAGCTTTTTGAGTATTCTCCCGACTCATCCTTTGATATGCCTCGTTGTGATATTCTTACTGCCTACAAGAAGGACAAGAAGAAAAAGAAGGTTGCTAAGGAGGACAATGTTTCTCCTCATGTTGGTTCCCCCATACCAACATCACATCATTCACCGTCTACTTCGTTCTCCAGCACTGCCTCTGTTCCGAATGCTTCTCGTGCTCCCACGCCGACTTCTTCAGACGCCTCTGCTCACTCCAGTCCTCCTCGGGTACTCCTTCTCAGACCCTTGAGCTTGAGGATATGGTGCCTCTTTCAGAGAAGTTTCTGACTACCGAGGCCGCGGAGTTGTTTGTTACATAGCAAACCCGACACATGATCACTAAGCACCGAGTTCCAGTTGAACTGTATGAGCGACAAAACTTGGTTGCCTATCTTCAATATAAAGGTATGTATTCCACAGTCTCGTCTGCCATGCCTTTTGTCCGCGATATAGTTGTTGAATTCTATGCCAATCTGTTATCATATATGGTTGATCTGAATTCTGTGAATTATGGCAAAGTGTTTGTGCGTGGCAAAGTATTTTCTTTTACCCCTGATTTGATTGATGAATTGTTTGGCACTGAGCCATATCGGGGTGATTCGACTGTGGACGATATGAATGAGGTTATATCCTTTTTGTCTGGAGGTTTGGTTCATGCATGGTTTGAGCAATTGCCTAGTACTCGTCTGTCTTCTCTTTATTCTATTTTGTATAACATCGCCATTTGGAACTGGGTTCCCTCCAAGAACACCAGTTGTGTTACAATGAAGAGTAGTATCCCAAGGTCGGCCTACTACAGCCCCGGCAAATCAGCAACTTTATAACGAGGCAGTCCAAGAGAGAAAAATACAACTATAGCTATCTTTAAAGAAAGAAAATACAAAGAATCGAAGAATCAGAGAAGAGAAGTGAATCAAAAATTAAGCATGAACTTAAACAAAAAATTTGATAAGTTACTTAAAATATTCTTCTTCTTCTTCTTTTTTTTAGAAATTAGTAATATTTTATGAGATTTTCCCAAATTTTTCACTCAGCTTATCTACTCCGGCCTCAGGTCCAATTTCTGTATAAGCTTGGGAGGGGAGTCAAGTTTAGCTTCGGGAAGCATGTGTTTGATATTGTCACCAAGTTCGCCACCACCAGGTCCGCCGCATCGTTGTGCTTTCCCTCTTTGATCTTCAGCGTGCTTGAGAATTAGAGTTTGGCGCTTCACTCTGATGATGTACATACTGGTGAGGCTGAATGGTTTGCTTTGAGGGGCCATCATATCACAGGTGCCAGGGTTATTGATCTTCCTTGGTGGGCGCCTTTTCAGGCCAATGTTGCTAGTGGTGTTGGGAGCGGCACTCCCAACATTGGTCCCAATATGGTCCCCATTTCTGCACAGGTTCTTTGGGCGCATGTGGCTTGAATTGATACGCAGATGACCCAGCTGAAGGCACTTCGTGGTTCGATCATGGAGGTTCTTTTGCCTTCTGGTCAAAACAAGGGAGAGAATGTTGGCAACGCGAATAAGGATGATGCCGATGAGGATGTTGTTGCTGCCGAGGCCTTGGCGAGTCTTGCTCGAGAAAAACGAAGGAAGAGGATCTGCTCTCGCAATAAGGCCTTGAAGAATATGAAGAGAATGCAGAACAAGAAGCGAAAGGATAGGGGTGAAGGAACTTCGACATCCTCTCGTCGTTCGAAGAGGGTCCGAAGTCAATAAGTTCCTTTTTGATCTGTTAAGTGATTTCCTTAACAATGTTGGTTTGTAATGTTGCTTTAATTTTTTAACAACATTGGGTATTTTATTTAGGGGGAGTTTTCCAACTTAGGGGGAGTTAGATTTTTTTGTTTGAACTTGTTTTTGCGTCTTAGTATTTTGTCCAGAAAGGCAAAAGGAGGAGATTTTTGAGGAATTTATTCTTGGCAATAATTCTCATTTTGTTATTTGCCTTTGTGGGGCACAAAATAAGTTAGGAAACTAGATTTAAGAGTTTGCTTGTTTTCTAGTTTATGTACAAGACTTTATTTAGTTTTCTAAATTGTGTTTAGGATTTGTTTTACTTGTTTACTAAGTTTAGGATTCTAGGATTGTCTATTTAAGACAAGAGAATTCTAAAACTTGTAATCACTTTTCACGCACAGAATTTTGGAGCAGCTCAAGACGCACAACAAGGATAGGACGTGAACATTACTTGGAGCCATTGTTCGAGATTATCAAGTTCTTCGAAATTGTGCAACCAACGGAGAAGATCTTGTCATCACGGCGACAAGTATTTAGTATCAAGTTTTTGATATTTTAGTTTTCATATATTACTTCTAATTTTTGTATTGATCGTGAATAAGAAAGTAATATAGTTTTCGGGTTGTGAACTGAATTTAATTTGCTATGTTCTTAAGTTTTATTTCCGCTGCATATTTTTATTTTAACTCTGGTTGATGTTGGTAGTCAGTATTGGTTAACATTGATAACAACATTGTAAATCTGATACTTATTTTTTAAAACCATAAACCTTCAAACTTTACAAAGTTATCAAGATAAAAATGTTTACTCTCTTATCAAACTACAATAGAAAATTGAGGGTTTTTTATGCGGTACGATCACTCACACCTTTTAGGTACAAAATTTAAATGTTGTAGAGAAGATGAAATAGTATTTTTTGTTTTGTTGATATTAATTAGATGCGTATCGGTGTTATTTATAAATCCGAAATTGATTTATTCTTCAAATTTTAATTCGATCGAACCAATTAGAAAATGATTAGACCATTTTTAGAAACTTTTAATTACAGATGAAGAAATCCTATAGAGTTTGAAAATTTAATTAAAATAAACATTTGTTTGAAAAATAATTCATCTCACACTTGAAAGTGTGAAATACGAAATGTTAATTAATATATACAGTGGCAATATCATTTCACCAGAGTTAAAAATTTGGGCTTTTGACATTTTTACCACCCATTTAATAAGCATACCCTCATTTTCTTAAATCAAATTTCTTTTATACAAAAACACACCCAGATTTTAATTAACCTTTCAATTTCATATTTACACCTCCTTTCTCCCTCCTCCAACACTAACCCATTTTTTCTCCTACAACAAACAACTTCTGCACAAGTTTATTTACAATCCTTAGATTCTCGCAGTAAAACTGTTACAATCTTCTCTTGGGATTTTCCAAGAAAACTATAAATCATTATTTTTAACAAAACTATGGACGATCGTAGCGTTTATGATGATTCCCATATTCCAAATCTTATTTGAACTAGTATTCATTGTGATTATAAGTTTTGGTACTCAAAATTATAGGGTATTTAAAATTCTGTAAATAGTAAGAATCATTGTTTGTTATAGGATTAAAAATTCTTACTTTTTACTGTAAATGTCAAATCATATTTGAAAAGTGAATGATAATGTATTATTATATTGTATTTGATGTGAAATCATGTCTGAAAAGTAGGTGGTAGTGTATTTTTATATTGTATTTAGTAATATTTAATTATTTAATTGTAAGATATTATTATTTGAGTATTTGATTTTTAAGTTTTAGAATAAACGGATATTCGGTATTTTGATCTTGAATCCAGTATTACGAATTTTAACCCAAACAGGGCCTTAAAGAATGAAAGGTTCCTTGTCCTTAAATTTTTGATTCCATGTGGGTTAATAATTAATCTTCTTTTCATTTATTGATTGGTCGTGTTTTTTATAACTTGTGAGTTCTTTTATGTCTACTGTTGGCTTCTGATCCGACCAAAAAAGTTGGATCACAAAAAAAAATAAATCGTTTAGCGAACTGCTTTCTCTGATTTGAGCAACGTACAAAACAAAACTTAAGTTGGACAGTCTCGGGCTAGGCTCTCTACCGATACTTAAGTCAGTATCGTGAAAATAATTTTGATTCTTCCCCCGTAAGAATCGTGTGTCCCGTGATACCATGATGATTAGAATTCCTATTTATAAGATTATTTAAATCTGTACACCAGCTAATTGGATTCCTTTTCAAAATGGAATTTAATCTTCTAACCGTACTTAATCTACACAATTAGAAAATATTATTATAGTAGGATTCTTTCTTTACACAATTTTTTAATAACCAAAAAACCTAATTATTACCATGTTACCGACCTGTCGGGGCCAATAACTATATTTTACCATAATATTATCATATACGATGGGACCTATAACCTTCTATCTTTTTTGTTACCCTCTTATCATATTAGTGACCTCTTAATCAATTTTCTTATTATGCGAACTTTTGATGTCGTATCAGCTTCTGTTCAGAGTTGAAGAAAAACAATCTCATAATTTATCAATGCCTTTTTTATGTTTGATTGATTGTTTCGGGGTGCATAAGTAACTTACAAAAATATTATTGAATATTATAACTAAATATTTGAAGATTTGTATACTAAAGTGGATCTCTAAGGTCTGTTTAGACTATAATTCTTGAGAGTTTGAAATCAAATATTTAGAATTTTGAGGTATTTGAAATTTAATAAACTGAATAGTAGAAGTTCTTATTTGTTATATGATTTAAAAATCTTCACTTATTACTGTAAATGTCATACATGTGCGAAAAGTGAATGATAATTTATTATTACATTGTATTTTATGTCTAATCATGTCTGAAGTGAATGATATTATATTATCATATTATATTTAGTAATAATTAATTACATGTGTTAATGAGATATTAAATGACAAAGTTTAAGTGTAAATAATTATTAATTAATTATTCAAATTTTGAATTTCATAACAAATGATTATTAGATTTTCAAAATAACAATTCAAACTCTAGGCAAACGCCCTAAGATGACTGATTAGAATGGAAGATCACAATACTCATAGGGCCCGTTTGGTTGGAGTGATAGGACGGGATTGTGGAGGATATCCCCACTAATCCTTCGTTTGGTTTCCCATATAGCGGCCTTTGATAAATGGCAAGGCCCGTGACAAACTCCCCCATTTGTGTGATAAGTAGTCTCGGAGGTGGGGGTGAGATTTATCTATCCCAACTAATCCGTGTTATGCAATTACGCATTTGCCCCTGAACAGTAATTTAAAAAGACCGAAAAGCCCCTAGTAGCTGGTGTAATTACGGCGGGTGGAATCAGGTTGTATATCCCAAACCATTACATCAACCCGAACCCTAAAATTTCCCCCCTTTTGAATTTCGTCCATATTCGTGGAGAGGTGTCGTAGCTCCGGCATCAACAGGTTAGGCAATCGATAGTTCGGCAGAATCAACCAGGTAAGCAACCCGCATGTGTGTTCCGTGAGCCATTTCATTTTGTTTCGTTCAGCAGAAATTGATTGTTTGCTCGATTAATCGGAAAGATTGGTGTTGTCTTTAGGGTGTTTTTAAGTGTGTCCGTGTGTCTCTATATATATCGGGCCCTAACTTGATATAACTCGTAAACTATCAAGCGTCTATTATGTAAGACTCCACCTATAGTCCAGACTGCGTGTCTGTCTCGACAAACCTGTCCCAGGGTTGTTGTATACTGTTCCAGCCTGAATTTGTTTTTGTTCTTTTGTTTACTTTTTTTTTGTTTGTTTTCTTTTTTTATTTTGCTTTTGATTCAGTATTGCACTATGATAGCGGGTCCATGTTTTAGGTTTTGTGTAATGGCAGAACATTGCAAATTCCCAAAATCACAGGCCCTAACTGACTCTTGTCATCCCTTTTAAGTTGTGCTGCCTAGGATGGACACCGAAAAAGAGGATGTGAAGGTGGCGATTATCGTCGAGGAAGTAGTACATTTGGTCAATTTAATATTTGTTTTAATAAATTTGTACTTGAGTGTTGTTAAGTCACAATGACCCCGCCGTCGACGCGTTCGTGCGAGAGTTCGTTATAGGATGGCTGACAGGCTCCCCGGACAAATAAGCTTGATGCGCCGGCTCATCGATGTGGACGACACGACGTATATGGACAACCTACTGATGGATAGAAACGCTTTCGGTAGGCTGTGCGCTTTACTTACAAATGTAGGCGGTTTAGTTAGTAGTCGGAACGTGCAGATTAATGAGATGGTTTCGATTTTCTTGTCGGTGTTAGCACATCATAAGAAGAAACGTGTCCTAAAGTTTAATTTCTTGTGGTTTGGACACACTATCAATATTAATTTCAACCGCGTCCTTCACGCGGTCCTTAGATTGCATACTGTTTTAGCAGCTTAACTATGGCCGGTAGACGAGTGGTGCACGGACGAAACATGGAGGTGGTTTAAGGTAACACTTTCCTCCCAATACTTCATCTGCTATCGTTATTTTAACTTAGTAGGTGAACCAATGACAATGTAATCGGAATGATTTACTTTGTCGTAGGGTTGTTTAGGATCCTTAGATGGAACCTATATTCCGGTACGCGTCCCACTGACCATGCAGCCGCGTTATAGAACTCGTAAAGGAGGAGTAGCCGTGAACGTGCTTGGCGTATGTGATCGAGATATGAGGTTTACTTACGTACTAAGTGGCTGAGAGGGGCCGGCAGCGGACAGTCGGGTGTTGCGTGATGCAATTTGTAGGCCAAATGGGCTTAGGGTCCCTTCCGGTACGGTGTAGCTTCTGATGAACTTCATTAGGTGGTAATGTAATTCACCAATTAGTGGGTTTCTAGGTAATTACTATCTGTGTGACTGTGGGTATGCCAACGGTCCGGGTTTTTGGCCTCGTATCGAGGGGTTAGATATCATTTGAAAGAGTGATCGAACGATGCTTCTAGTCTGCAAGACTACAAAGAGTTATTCAACCTACGACACGCAAGAGCGCGAAATGTGATTGAACGTTCTTCCAACTTGTTGAAGCAAAGGTGGGAGATTTTACGAAGCAGTGCATTTTATCCTATTGAAATGCATAATCGTATCATCATGGCATGCTGTCTCCTACAAAGTTATATTCGTTCGGCAATGGAAATAGACCCGTTGGAGTCAGAGGAACCCGATGAGGCCGAGGAATTGGTTCAAGAGAAGCAGATTGACTTCGTTGATTAAGTTCAACCCACCGAAGAGTGGACAAATTGGAGGGATGATTTGGTTATGAATATGTACAATGAGTGGAGAGGGATATGAGTGTAGTTAACTAGGAATGATGCATATCCTTATTGTCGACGCGGATTTCATTCCTTTTATACATTGTCACTCTTTCTTTAATCGTTACGAATTAAACTTTGATTCCATGGTTGTTTTGAACGGAGGAATAATCACCTTCCACACATTTTTTTGCATCTCACCTTCCACACATTCTTTTGCATCTCACCTTTACGCCATATGTATATTTTTGCAAGTCGTTCGCCCAGACCGATTAATTGATATAAATGTACGATGACCTTTAAATATTTGTGTTGTTACACGGTTTCAAATAAATATGGTTTCAAATAAATTGATATATTAAAAATAGAAATTTTAAATCTTTGGGTTGTTATATGGTTTCAGAAAAATTGAGAAATGTAAAATAAAACGAACCATATATTTGGGTTGCTCTATGGTTTCAAATAAATTGAAAAATTAAAAATAGAAATTTTAAATATTTGGATTGATATATGATTTCAAATAAATTGAGAAATGTAAAATAAAACTTTTATATATTTGGGTTGTTATATGGTTGCAATTAAATTGAAAAATTTAAAATAAAACGTTTAAATATCTAGGTTGATATATGGTTTCAAATAAAATAAAAAATAAAATGTTTAAGTATTTGGGTTGATATTACATGGAGTATTGTGGCTAACCTAATACAGTCATGCAAGATATTATTTCACTTAATAAAACCCACGCCAATTGTATATAGCTTAGGTGGAAGCACATTAGTAAATATATGTAGTTGTTCCCTTTTTGGGATGGGACGTTACCTGCATGTCGGCCAGCTACTCATCATTACTGGGCAGTTTATTGTCATTACTTTATGTGCTACTTAATTTGTATTAATTTGGGTAGAAAAAACGTCAATCAAGAGGAAAGGGTGATCCAAACTTTTGTGCACCCCTTTTTAATAAATTAATTTAAAATCACGTCGGTTTGCTCGCAAGAGTACAAGGTACTTGTAGGGTGATGAGTTTGACCCGAGTCGTATCTCTCGAGGAAACAACTATTTGGTCTTTCGGATATTTTTCTCAATTACGAATAGAAATAAAATACATGTACATTTGGGGTTTTAAAGAGATTGAATTGATAATTATGAACTAAAGCAGTAATTAAACTATGACTAATTAAACTAATTATTCTAAACTATATTATCAACTACGAGCAATAATTAAACTACTTGGACTCAAGAACTAAGAATTAACAACAAATCTAACACCTTGAATATAATAACTACCATTGAGCAATAACATCATACGAATCTAAGAACGAATAACTAAGCATAAATTAACTCGCATAAATAAACTAAATTAACCAAATATCCAAGCATGAAACGATTAAACTAAGTAAACTAGTTCTAGCATTAACTAAGAAATAAATCAAGCAATTACCTAGAAAATTAACTACGTAACTAACTAAGAATTTAGAGTACTTATTGTAACTAAGAAAAGCAGTAAAAAGCTCCAGCTATTCCGGAGTTGCACGTCGATCTTTGGCGAATACTGAATCCCGAACTCGAGTTCGATATTTTGGACGCGTTGTTCTTTGATCCTTGATCTCCGTCTTCAAATCTCGTTATGAGATGTGGGATTATTGTTATTGTAAGCTAAGGAACCCTAGGTAGTCGTGTATATGTCAAAAAATCCGAAATATGGAGGGTTTATATAGATATTGCAAGTCTTGGTGCACAAGAAACCCTAAAATTCGAATTCTGGGCCGTCGCGTCGACGCTGCGTCGACTGACGCAGGCAGGCTCTCGGCGTCGACGCAGCCTGGGCGCTCGCGTCGACTGGTCATGTGCGTCGACTGACGCGGCTTGCATCGACGCTTCAGAGATTTGAGTCGGCCAAGCGTCGGTCGACGTGTCTAGGTTCATGTAATGTAAGTTGCGTCGACCTAGCGTCGGCCTTGCGTCGACTGACGTGGATCATGGCTCGCGTCGACGGAGCATCGACGCTCGCATCAGTCGACGCGACAGAGGGTCTGTCTCCGTTTCTCGATCTTTTGCTACTCGTTTCACCGGAAAGCTTGTTCTTCTATTCTTGAACATCGAACTTCGTCTATTACGTGCTAAACTCTTTCGGTTACTTAGCTGTAAGGTGAAAAACAACGAAATATCACCTAATTGCATCAATTATGATCAAAATGCGGTAAAATAAGCTGGAATTATAAAAATAAGAAATTAAGCTTAAATTATCAAACTTATACCAAAAACAAACAGAAAAACGAACTAAAAAGCTAATAAAAATAAGGACAAATCTACGTAAATCAACTACCCCACGCTTAATTGGTTTGTTCGTCCTCGAACAAATGATAAATTCAAAGCATAACTATAATGAAAAATAAGTTCAAGCAATGAGTCGTGCTATGCTACATACATAATTTTGAAAATATAGGCACTAGTTACGCAACATCAAACACTCCACCCTTATTACATTATCACTTCAAAAACAAATTCATGCATCCTCTCAAAGGGAATATATAGGGGTGATCACTCAAAGCACTCAAGCAGTTGCTGCGTAGGGCGTGTATACACTCAAATCATACAAATACATGCACAATAAATAAGCACCGAAAATCAATCTCTTTTCAATCGCAAATTAAGTGTGCTGTCACTACTAAGAATCAGAAAAGGTCTTCGCGAGTTGTAATGTAAGGCTCTTTGGACAATTATGGAATATATAAGTCGTGTGGCTAACTCATGATCAATCATGATCAATAACTCACTCAATCTAACCTAGTCACGAAGCAAAGTGCTTCACCTCGTACAAAAGAAAAACCTCACTAAACACTCATAACGTAGCCTTTTAAATATAGGCTATTTCTCAACTCGCAAACCGTAAAACCGACTTGAAGCTCAGAAACCACTTAATCACAACTCTTTTGCCTTTTAAACATAAGGCCTCATAAAATAAATAGTTAGACTCATTCCTATTCAAGCGCGTAGGCAATTACTAACAAAAGACCCACCATCTTTCTTATCATTTTTTTTAATTTTTCCCCCGTTTATTCTTTTTATGGGGTTTCTTTCTCTCTTTTTTTAATATTTTTTTTATATGTTGGTCCTTACTCACAAAATAATAAATTAACTCGCATAAATAAACTAAATTAACCAAATATCCAAGCATTAAACGATTAAACTAAGTAAACTAGTTCTAGCATTAACTAAGAAATAAATCAAGCAATTAACTAGAAAATTAACTACGTAACTAACTAAGAGTTTAGAGTAGTTATTGTAACTAAGAAAAGCAGTAAAAAGCTCCAGCTATTCCGGAGTTGCACGTCGATCTTGGGCAAAGATTGAATCCCGAGCTCGAATTCGATATTTTGGACGCGTTGTTCTTCGATCCTTGATCTTCGTCTTCAAATCTCGTTATGAGATGTGTTATTATTGTTATTGTAAGCTAAGGAACCCTAGGTAGTCGTGTATATGTCCGAAAATCCGAAATATGGAGGGTTTATATAGATATTGCAAGTCTTGGCGCACAACAAAACCTAAAATCCGAATTCTGGGCCGTCGCATCGACGGTGTGTCGACTGACGTAGGCAGGCTCTCGGCGTCGACGCGGCCTGGGCGCTCGCGTCGACTGGTCATGTGCGTCGACTGACGCGGCTTGCATCGACGCTTCAGAGAGTTGCATCGGCCAAGCGTCGGTCGACGCGTCTAGGATCGACGCTTCAGAAAGTTGCGTCGACCTAGCATCGGCCTTGCGTCGACTGACGCGGATCATGGCTCGCGTCGACGCTCGCGTCAGTCGACGCGACAGAGGGTCTGTCTCCGTTTCTCGATCTTTTGCTACTCATTTCACCGGAAAGCTTGTTCTTCTATTCTTGAACATCGAACTTCGTCTATTACGTGCTAAACTCTTCCGGTTACTTAGCTGTAAGGTGAAAAACAACGAAATATCACCTAATTTCATCAATTACGATCAAGATGCAGTAAAATAAGTTGGAATTATAAAAATACATAACTAAGCTTAAATTATCCAACTTATACCAAAAACAAACAGAAAAACGAACTAAAAAGATAATAAAAATAAGGACAAATCTACGTAAATCAACTACCCCACGCTTAATTGGTTTGTTCGTCCTCGAATAAACGATAAATTCAAAGCATAACTATAATAAAAAATAAGTTCAAGCAATGAGTCGTGCTATGCTACATACATAATTTTGAAAATATAGGCACTAGTCACGCAACATCAAACACTCCACCCTTATTACATTATCACTTCAAAAATAAATTCATGCATCCTCTCAAAGGGAATATATAGGGGTGATCACTCAAAGCACTCAAGCAGTTGCTGCATAGGGCGTGTATACACTCAAATCATACAAATACATGCACAATAAATAAGCACCAAAAATTAATCTCTTTTCAATCGCAAATTAAGTGTGCTGTCACTACTAAGAATCAGAAAAGGTCTTCGCGGGTTGTAATGTAAGGCTCTTTTGACGGGTATGGAATATATAAGTCGTGTGGCTAACTCATGATCAATCATGATCAATAACTCACTCAACCTAACCTAATCACGAAGCAAAGTGCTTCACCTCGTACAAAAGAAAAACCTCACTAAACACTCATAACGTAGCCTTTTAAATATAGGTTATTTCCCAACTCGCAAATCGTAAAACTGACTTGAAGCTCAGGAACCACTTAATCACAACTCTTTTGACTTTTAAACATAAGGCCTCATAAAATAAACAATTAGACTCAAGCCTATACAAGCGCTTAGGCAATTACTAACACAAGACCCACCATCTTTCTTATCATTTTTTCCCCCGTTTATTCTTTTTATGGGGTTTCTCTCTCTCTTTTTTTATTATTTTTTTAGACGGTGGTCCTTACTCACAAATAATAAATTCCTAATAACAATTCCAAGACTCAAATAACCAATAAAAATTCGAACTCCTACCCCACGCTTTTAATGGGTTAGTAGGGGTCGACTTAATAATCACTCATGGCTATAGGCATTGATTATTTGGCTATGGTTGACTCATTCGGAATTTATAGTGGCATAAATTTATGGATATGGCCGGAAATAGGGTTTTTTTTTCTGTGCCTTAACCTCATTTTCAAAATCAACTACACACAGCGGTTTCAAAGATATATCAAGACTGAAACTTCCTCAAGCACATGCAATGATGATAAACACTCAGGCTACTCACTGGCTTTTTGCATGAAAAAGTTTTGAAATGACGCTGCTTTTTAGGTTTTGTGAAATCAATTGCGTCCAAGTACCATTTTACAATATATATAAATAATAATTTTTTAAAAATTTATGCACTTATGCACGCTCAAAGACGAAGACAAATAATCATACGTAGTCAACTTCGACAGGCAAGCCATAAAAACACAATTATCGCGCAGGAATAGCAATTAATCGCACTTAAGCATATAATTATTACAGGCCAAGTATTAAATAAAATTACACAATTAATCAATACAAATCACACTCGACCACCCCCCTCTCTAAGAACCCCGGCAATCTCCTGATTGCCACAAATACATTCAAAATTTAAAAAGAGGAAGGAAAAAGAAAACATCCCTGAAATAATAGTAGTYGAGCCGCTACTCGTTGATTTGTGTAATTTGGCCTTACTTCAATGTGCGCGATATGAATTGTCCTAAAAAAATAAATAAATAAATAAAACAAGCAAAAACAAACAAAATAACAATATTTTTGGATTTTTTATATTTTTCATTTTTTTAATAAATAAATAAAGCTTAATAATAAAAATAAAGATACAAGATTAGAAATCGCGGGAATCATCATCCTCGGGGTTCTCGTCGACGTCCATGCTAGGTGTGGGGTATGCCGCCTCAAATCGTTCCTCGAGCTTCGAAATGCGAGCTCGCATCTTCCTTAAGCTCCGACGGTTTTGTTCGTGATTCGTATCAATCTTCTCGTCGATGATTTGGAGCTTATCGAACATCTTTAATTGAAATGCCCGGTTTTCTTCGAAGAATTGGCTTCAATCGGGACTCAGGCCCGAAGTAGAACGGCGGGCTTGCTCCATATCCGTATTGCCATCGTCGTCGTCCGGTCGAGACGAAGATCCTCCTTGAGTCAAAGACCTCACTCGGGGTACCGGTGTACGCGTGAGAGGTAATGAAGTGGTCCCGAGTGGGCTAAGTCCGCTTTCGGCCGGATCGAACCCGAAGTGACGGGCGAGGCCGGTAATGTATGGCAAATATGAGAGAAGTGGCGACTTGCTTCCTGGAGTTCCCTTAGTGACGTTGTATACTCCTTGCAAAATTAACGAGTACAACCGGACTTGACGACCTTCAACGAGGCATTGTAGAACATAAAGCTCGGATTTAGTCGCGTAATTTGCCTCGTTCTTGCATAAAATGATGTGCCCGAGGATCTTGTAGGCAACGCAGAGGGCGTCGTCATGAATTTTTGAGCAAGGAAATCTCTTTCAATCGCCCGTATTTCCCCCGGTGATCATCCCCCCAAAAGAGGCTAAATCGAAACCTTGGACTCCAACCGGGTGGTCCCCTACGGTCGGGAAACCAAATATGTTGCAAAAAATCTCCTCGTCGACATAAACGTCATTCCCTCCTAGCCTACATAAGAACGTCTCATCGTTCCAGATTGCCAACGTGGAGAAAAACTCGAGCATAAGCTCTCTAAATCCGGGGAGTTACATTTAGGCGAAGTACCCACACCCGAGGCCATCCACATAGCGGGAAAGGTCGGTATGGTGTTCCGAGCCATTCGAGGCCTCTTCCTCAAGTCCATTGACGTTCAAAATCCTATGCGTAGCGAAACCCCATTTGCGAATATTTTTGAACGTGTCCCCTTCCTTTTTGTCGAAAATTGGGAACGGTGCTCCGTATTTCCCCGAGATATCCTTTCGTTTACCCGCTCGAGACATTATCAAACAATACGAAAACGAACAATAATGATAAACCTTGAAAATAAACCTCCTTGATTCTTTGGGAATTTCGTCGAACACTTAGCGTTCGTGTTCAACCAACAAAATACTTGAAGAATTCTTTGCACCAACAACTTCCCAACACAACCAAACAACGAAATAATTGTCCCAAGATAAGTATAAGCGAAGTACCTCAATGATTGTAGCTCGAATTTCGCCCGTTTCCGAAAAATTGCTCGAAGCCCTATGTAGCTTGAATGGAGAAATAGCTTGAAACTCGCCCCGAATTCAGTCTTGCTAGAGGAACTGTAGTATGTAATTCCAGTTTTTGAGAGTTGTAGTGCCGGGAATTTGTAGAACGAAAATTGTGAAGAAGGTAAGAAAATTAAAATTTTGAAGTAAGAAGATGAGGAAAAGTGAGAAGAGGGAAAAAGAAAACTGTTTTAAAGTAGTTTTTCTGGGTTTTCCGCGGGTCAAGACGGTTATGGGTCGGGTCGGTTGGGCAAAACCCAAATTTAAACGCTTCTGGGACTGGTGCGTGGCTCGCGTCGACGTTGCGTCGACGCCCACGTCAGTCGACGCGAAATAGACTAACTTCTCGGCACCTGGCGTCGACGCTGCGTCGACTGATGCGAGCATCCTCGCCGTCGACGCGGGCGGAGTCCTGGGCGACTGTTTCTTCGCTTGTTTGATCAATTCTCCTCATCCGAGTTCTTCCATCTGTTCTAAAAAGATAAAAACCAAATAAAACATTAAATAAAATAAAAATAAAATACAAAAGGATACATAATGCTTGGGTTTCCTCCCGAGAAGCGCAACTTTTAACGTCGCTTGCTCGACGCTATTTTGTTTGTTTAGTTCCAACTGTACGGTGGATCTCCGGACTCCACCATCTTGCGATTGCGATTTTTCTTTCGTCCGTCATGATAAGGTTTCAACCTATGCTTGTGAACTTAAAAGGATGAGTTTCTGACCTCATCATACAACGTGGCTACGCCATACTCGTCCAATTCTTTTATCGAGAACGGTCTGCTCCATGCAGCTCTGAAATCAGCTGGGTTATACTTACGTTCGTGATTAAATAACACTAACTCTCTAACCTCAAACTGCCAGTTTTTGAATTCGTTGGTGCGATTTCCTTTTGATTTCTTCTTCTCCCTCGTCCTATCGTCGAAATATTCCTCGCCCTTGTTCTTTCTTCTTTTTGTTAGGGTCGAGGGAATCGTGCCTTGGGCAACTTATTGGTAGTTTCGACTCTACCCTTTGTTCAAACTTATATGCTTTGCTCTCCACATCCAAATCATTTAAAAATTCCTCTACAATATCGCGCATGTCAATACCTAGCAACTCGATCAAGTCTTCTCCACTTAAGTGCATATGATCCTCAAACTCGTCGTGCTCCTTGCCTGAATCGACTTGTTTATTCCCTCCCTCGATAGAGAATCCGGCGTCATCCCCGTCGCTTAGTTTGTTCAAAGTTGCGATTTCTCATAACTCGTTTACGCATGATGTAATGGGGTCAACGAATGAATCATCCTCTTGCATGACGGGGGAGGGAGTGTTTCGAATATCTCTTAGAGAAAACGTCATTGTTTCGCCCAAAACTGTCATTGTCATCCTCCCTTTATGAACATCAATTAGAGTATGGGAAGTAGACATGAACGGGCGCCCCAATAAAATGGTATGCTTAGTGCTTCATTTCGGAACTTCACCAATGTACATAACCACAAAATCGACCAGAAGTACGAGCTCTCCAACTTGTACTAAAACATCCTCAACTATTCCCAAGGGTCATCGGGTTGAGCGATCGGCCAATTGCAGGCGCATGGTTGTCAACTTTAGTGGTCCAAGATCAAACGCTTGATAAAGTGAATATGGCAGTAAATTTATTCCTACTCCAAGATCCAACATTCCTATTGCTTTCTGCCCATTAGCTAATGAAATAGTGATGCAGAAACTTCCAGGATCACGTTCCTTGGGTGGCAATGGCTTCTTAAAAATCGTGCTAACTTCCTTCGGTAATGGTACGTATTGATCCATCACTAAGCGTCTCTCCTTCGAGGCAAGTTCCTTAAAAAATTTAACGTAGGCGGGCATTATCTTGATTACCTCCAACAGTGGGAGATTGATATTGACATTTTTCAAGAGGTTGTATAGCTCCATGAACCTCTTGTTCTCTTTCGCCGGACGCAACCGGCTCGAAAAAGGAACAGCATCCTTAAATTGCATCGTTGATTACTTCGGCAGTGATGGTTCGTCTTTGCCAAGGGTGTTGTTCGGAATCGTCCCTTGAATGGAACCAGGCACGTATCTATTGGTGGATTTATGTATCTTTTCTACTGGTTTAGGAACAATTTCCTCATCCTGGTCCACTATGCCATTGTCGATCTTCTTCCCACTGCGAAGGACGTGAACCGCCGACGCTTGCTCTGGTTGACTTAGTAGCTTGTCCTTCTCCTTATTTGACCTTGCAAATTCAGTTGCCAGTTGGCCCATAGTTCTTTCCATCCTATCCATGTTTTTATCTAGATCATGCACAACACCGGAAATATGGTCAATTCCGTTCACCTTCTTCGAGAGTTCATCAATCTTTGCGTTCACCTTTGTAAGTCCCTCTCTATTGCTGATCATCTCGGCCACTTGATTTTGCTGCCAAACCAACAGCTGATCATTTGGTTGAGTCGCATTAGACGCCTTCCCTTGCGTATGAAAATTATTTTGTGGCGGCGGCACTGGTGGTGCTTGTGCATATTGTGGTGGGGGATATTGTGGATCAGGTGGCATATGATTTGGATTTCCAGGGCCCCACTTGAAAAGAGGATTATCACGTTGCGGTGTGTACTTCTTTTGATTCGAATAATTTTGGATCGCGTTAACATTCTCATGCTGCTCAATGTTGTTTGGACACACATCTGCTGAATGCTTGGGGGGATCCACACTGGTTACATGTTACGGCCATCCCTTGTGCAGTGGCCTTGCTAGCTCGCTCGGCTTTCCAAGCAGCTAATTTCTCATCAAATATCTCCTCACATTTTGCCTTGACTAACTTGCCATCATCTAAATCACGATCGGGGATGGAAACTTCGTTAACCCTCATTTTACGAGGCCGAGAGTTGGTTTGTCTAGATTTTTCGCTTTGCTTTTCCAACACCCGTCTCGCCTGGGTGGCTGTCAAATCTCCAAAATCTCCTCCCGCTGCTATCTCTACTTCTCGTTTCCCATGGTCCAATAAACCATCGAAGAAAAACTGGTTAGTCATCTCCGGAGAATAGTTGTGGTGGGGGCAAGCTTGCAAAAGCGTCTTGTAACGTTCCCAAGTTTCATGAAATTGCTCTCCCTCCAACTGCTCAAAAGTAGCAGTTTTCCGCCAAAGATGCCCCGTAGTTTGGGCCGAATAGTATTGATTTAAGAATTTCTCACTGATCATATCCCAGTCAGTCAACGAACCAGGCTCTAGGGATAGTAGCCATGACTTTGCCTTGTCCTTCATACTCTATGGGAAACAAATCATTTGTACCTCCTTTGGTTAAGGCCATGAACCACAAATCTTCCAACTTCATCTACAAAATAATTCAAAAATGCCAAAGGGTCTTCATGAGCACTTCCGTGGAAAGTCGAGAGTAAATTAAGTTGGTGCGGTTTGATCTCCACATCTCTTGCTATAGGTCCAAGAACAATAGCGGACCTAAAGGGTACAACCTTTGGACGTGCCAAATCGCGCTGCCTATGTGCTCGATCTCCCCTTGGTTCCCTAACTCGGTCATTTGCTCTCTCGTAGTGATCGTCATATGCGTAATGGTTCTCGTGCTCGTATCTTCTTCCGAAATTGTTTTGCTCGTAACCATGATCTTGATTCTCCAACCACTCGTTCACGTGCCTTTGATTGTTAACATAAGCATCACGCTGTAGAAAATCCTCATTCCTAAATGCCATGTTCTCGATGTTGTGTTGACGCATGACATTGTCGTTCACCTCTTCGTTTTGCCTCATATTTGCCATGTTGGGTTGGTGATTGACTATGTTGTGCTGCAGGTTAACTCCTTCATTTCTCCCCTCGTCTCATCTCACGTTCTCCATGTGTTGCTGACAATTAGCCCAATTGGCTCGGGGTTGTGGTTGTCTATGCAAAACGATTCGTTCACTACCATACCCATTTCGAATGGGGCGTGGTGGTGATCTCGGTGGTGATTCGCCGTTTCGAACCGAATGTGCTCCTAACATAATGTCGGGAGCTTGATCGCAAGCAAAATCAGTTGCTGTCAAGGAATTGTCCTCGGGAATAAAAGCGGGTCTTGGTCTTGGCGGAATTGAACGGTGAATGTTGTCAATGAATGGTGCAAGGTCGCGTTGAAGTGATCGCCTTCCTTGTATAAACTCAACAACACGTCAACGTACCAAATGGAAAAAACCAAGTGCGAAAGTAAAAATAAACTAATAAGTTAAAAAGAAAATAAAACGAAAAATATCTTTAAATTCCTACTCGTTGCTTCCCCGGCAATAGCGCCAAAATTTTGATCCAAACTTTTGTGCACCCCTTTTTAATATATTAATTTAAAAGCACGTCAGTTTGCTCGCAAGAGTACGAGGTACTTGTAGGGTGATGAGTTTGACTCGAGTCGTATCTCTCGAGGAAACAACTATTCGGTCTTTCGGATATTTTTCTCAATTACGAATAGAAATAAAATACATGTACATTTGGGGTTTTAAAGATATTGAATTGATCATTATGAACTAAAGCAGTAATGTAACACCCCAAATTCTGAGACTACCTAGGAAAGCTCAATAGATTTGATTGGTAAACTCATACCAACAAGATGCATCTTCTTTTCTGGAAGCCCTCTCATCGAAACTCCAAAGTTAAGCGTGCTTGGTCTGGAGTAGAGGTGGGATGGGTGGCCCCCTGGGAAGTCTCTCAGGGTGCGCGTGAGTGAGGACAAAGTGCGCTAGAAAAGACTCTTGTCGGTACAGTGGGGCTAACCGTCAAGTCTGGAGGGCGATCCTGGGGCATTACAAATGGTATCAGAGCCGTTTGCCAGTCGGAAAATCGGGAACTAAGTGCTATGCGGGACAAGGTTGCAACGCGTTTGGAAAGCCCGTGAGGGAGAAGGCCCCAGTAGAGGGAGCCCAAGATCGGGATAGCCTACGGTTAACAACTTTTGAGTCCGTAGGAGCCACCTCTAGAATCCCAACGCCTGGCAAACGGATCCTGAGATGACTTAATCGCGACGAGGACGTCGCGAGTTTAAGGGGGTAGATTGTAACACCCCAAATTCTGAGACTACCTAGGAAAGCTCAATAGATTTGATTGGTAAACTCATACCAACAAGATGCATCTTCTTTTCTGGAAGCCCTCTCATCGAAACTCCAAAGTTAAGCGTGCTTGGTCTGGAGTAGAGGTGGGATGGGTGACCCCCTGGGAAGTCTCTCAGGGTGCGCGTGAGTGAGGACAAAGCGCGCTAGAAAAGACTCTTGTCGGTACAGTGGGGCTAACCGTCAGGTCTGGAGGGCAACTACTTGGACTCAAGAACTAAGAATTAATAGCAACTAATCTATCAGCATGAATATAATAACTACCATTGAGCAATAGCATCATATGAATCTAAGAACGAATAACTAAGCATAAATCAACTCGCATAAATAAAATAAATTAACCAAATATCCAAGCATGAAACGATTAAACTAAGTAAACTAGTTCTAGCATTAACTAAGAAATAAATCAAGCAATTAACTAGAAAATTAACTACGTAACTAACTAAGATTTTAGAGTACTTATTGTAACTAAGAAAAGCAGTAAAAAGCTCCAGCTATTCTGGAGTTGCACGTCGATCTTGGGCGAAGATTGAATCCCGAACTCGAATTCGATGTTTTAGACGCGTTGTTCTTCGATCCTTGATCTCCGTCTTCAAATCTCGTTATGAGATGTGGGATTATTGTTATTGTAAGCTAAGGAACCCTAGGTAGTCGTGTATATGTCCAAAAATCCGAAATATGGAGGGTTTATATAGATATGGCCTGGGCGCTCGCGTCGACTGGTCATGTGCGTCGACTAACGCGGCTTGCATCTACGCTTCAGAGAGTTGCGTCGGCCAAGCGTCGGTCGATGCGTCTAGGATCGACGCTTCATAAAGTTGAGTCGACCTAGCGTCGGCCTTGCGTCGACTGACGCAGATCATGGCTCGCGTCGACGGAGCGTCGACGCTCGCTTCAGTCGACGCGACAGAGGGTCTGTCTCCGTTTCTCGATCTTTTGCTACTCGTTTCACCGGAAAGCTTGTTCTTCTATTCTTGAACATCGAACTTCGTCTATTACGTGCTAAACTCTTCCGGTTACTTAGCTGTAAGGTGAAAAATAATGAAATATCACCTAATTGCATCAATTACGATCAAGATGCAGTACAATAAGCTGGAATTATAAAAATACAAAATTAAGCTTAAATTATCCAACTTATACCAAAAACAAACAGAAAAATGAACTAAAAAGCTAATAAAATAAGGATAAATCTACGTAAATCAACTACCCCATGCTTAATTGGTTTGTTCGTCCTCGAACAAACGATAAATTCAAAGTATAACTATAATGAAAAATAAGTTCAAGCAATGAGTCGTGCTATGGTACATACATAATTTTGAAAATATAGGCACTAGTCACGCAACATCAAACACTCCACCCTTATTACATTCTCACTTCAAAAACAAATTCATGCATCCTCTCAAATGGAATATATAGGGGTGATCACTTAAAGCACTCAAGCAGTTGCTGCATATGGCGTGTATACACTCAAACCATACAAATACATGCACAATAAATAAGCACCGAAAATCAATCTCTTTTCAATCGCAGTGACGATGAAGCCGAGTCCGTTGTCATTGATTGATGCGTAGTGGGTCAGTTTAAATATTTTCGAGTCTCGTACGTAGAGTAATTGTTGAATTGTTGTTGTGGGGATGTTTGTGTTGTGTTGTTGTCGTGTGTCATTACGTGTGTTTCTACGTCTTCAGGTTTCTCGTACTCGACCAATGCATGTAATGGGCTTTCCAAGTTTTCATTTGGGTTCTAATGGGAGGAATGTCCGCCGGAATTAAAATTTTGTGTGTTTAACTACTTAAAACCTTTTTTACATTTTCATAATAGACAAGAAGCTTATTGATATCTACTTTTATTTTACCCGAAGATGTGATACACTTGACAAGTAACAAAAAAAAGAAATATCTACTAAAAAGGAAACAGCAACCCAATAAGAAATTTTAAAAAGACGGATCGCACTCATCATAACCGCATGCATGGAGAATATCTATAACAAAACGCCCATGCTTACATCATTCAGTACCTTACCAACAATACAATAAACAAGCATTATGGTTAGATGTAAAACACTAGGAAATACAGAATCAAATGATAAATACATCCGACACACTCATAAACGTGTGAAAACCTAACTATATGTTCGATCCCTTGCATGGTGATGGATTGTAACGATGCGGTGGTCGAGGGAGCGGGGCGGTGGACCTAGTACCAGAAACGCAGGAGCTTGACTCTTGATACGGTGAGGCATTCGGTTGGTTAACCGAACTTTCGAACATCCAACCGGAGCCTCCGACGTGCTGTTCACATAGAAGGTGCAAGGAATGTGCCCCACTCGAAGAGTACTAAAACACGTGGTTGGGCATTCGAGGAGGAAGTATCGTAGGGATGGGGGGCTGAGCCGCGTCTCGAGATGATTCGATTTGAGAGCTGACGTTGATAAAAACGTCGTTTGGGTTTGGGCGTGATCCGTACAGTCCGTCGAAGACAATTCGAAGATCATCCCAACACGGGTCCCCATGCTCTTGGTAGGCAATGCAGAATTGTTATTTCTATAGACCATGGCATGTATATAATGTCTTTGGTGTGAGGTTAATTAATTAATTGTTGAACATATAATAAGTACAATAGGGTTGGTGAATAAACTACGTAAAGAAATAATGGCAATGTACCAACCTCAAACATGTCCTCCCACACCTCGTATGGTGCACATAACATGCCCGTTTCCTTGCAGCACTTCACATGGCGTTGACGGAGCATCCAACGAAACACCCGATACCGGTTTTGGAGAATGGCGAGCCGGTCGATGCAGAATCCATAACTGAAGTCCGTCCTAAATTCGATATTGAGTATGTCCACGCAGAAGTGTATGGACGTAGTGTTCATAGACTCGGTCTTGAACAAGCCTAAGCTGCGTTGGTCCACTAACAAGTTTATGAAAAAATTGTTCACATCCTCAGTCCAACGAGCAGTGTAAAAGTATTCAGACTGATGAACTGGGTATATTGGGTAACCGTTCAACATTGTAGTTATTTTAAATACACAAATCTGGAACTAAAATGGAAAAGGATGATTTTTATCATGTGATGGTATGCGACTTGTACTTAGCCTTGGAGTGTTTTTATAGATAAGTTGAAATTGGCAATTTGGTCCAAGGCCCACATACTAATCACTTAGGTCTCGTAGCCAGTTCAGGGAATATATTCCCCTGCCCACTAACCTTTCAATGAACATCTTGCTATAGTGAGTATGCAGGGAATATATTCTTGATTAGAAAGAGCCATGCATACATCAAACCAGTTAGGGACAATACAAGTCTGACTACCTCCATTCATTTTCAACCAACAAATTATCTCATTTCACAAAGCAGTACGTAATTACCCCCAAGACATGATAAAATGGCACACAAAACCCACCATTCAGCCGCTGCAGATTAATCACAAAATATATGAAATTGCACCATTACATTAACACCGAGTTAAAGGGTTATAGTTAACAACTACTAATGAAATAAAGACGAATACACCCTTACATTTTTTTGATGGACATCGCAAGTGATAGTACATCAGTTCGAATGCTTACGTGCTCAAATGACTTAACAAAGAACCACATACAACTCAATAAATACATTACAAGAGTATTTGATGCCAAAGGAGTGTCTTGTTTTTTTAGTACCGACAACAAGTAATGTGCCTACATAATCCTACGTAAACCCCCCCCTGCCCCCTCCGGGATGGCAGTGTAACTGGAAAAGCCCATACCAATCACGCATTTCAAGCATCCAACTCCGCCTTGTACTTCAGCACACATCTGTGTAACGACTCGTTCGATTCTCCGGTAAGCTCGTCGACATGTGGGTCAAGCCAATTGAAGAATTTACATCTATTGTCTTGCAAATCGAATGTGAGTATAAGTGTAACCACAAACCCGCATCTGCAATGCAACGCATTGATTCAACACAAATGTAACTTCAAAACAAAGCAGCTCAACCACTAACTAGTGATTGTCCTACACTTAATATGAATCTCATTCCCCGTCGCCCTCACGATTGACAAAACGCACACCATGCACCCGCGTACAACTCCTCGTACGGACACAAGACAAATTAACTACTAATTAGAACTCAAAAAAACTATGAACTAGTGACTACAACACAGGAATTACAGATTTACCCCCCCTTCGCGTACACGAGACAAAGCGGCGATTAGGATTCTTCCTTGTCTTCGAGATCAGAACCCTCACCGCCATACCACAATGACACTGATTTGGGAGCTCCAGGTTGCAGGTCTGACAAAAGGAAGACAGGCTGTACGTCTGGGACGACGACGAACTCCGACTCGAGACCATTTTTTGACGCGGAAGGAGGTAACTGTGGACAAGAGCAAGGTGACATACTAAACACGATGCAGAGTGCACCGACAATAATTTACGGAAATGAAAAAACATTAATTAAAAGAAGGCTTATTGGGTAATGTCCTCAATCGAACTAAAATCTCAAACCCTAGTATGTTGCCGGGCAACTTTTGCGTACGCCACTAATCAAATTACAATTACTGACGCTCTTCCTCCTAATTCGTTAAATGCGTATTCAGACTATGAACAGAAAACCCACATGGATTTAACACAACAAATACCTCAATCATCAATGACAACCCTCCCATGGCATTCGATAAAATAAGAGATGACATTTCACAATTCTACCGAAAAACTCAAAGAGATAGAGCACGGACTCACCTTTCGACGAGGACGTGGATCTATCACCACCTTGGCCCGTCTTGCTTTGTGTATCGTGGTTGGTGGTCTGGCAGAGTCCCGATTCTTAGAGCATACCCGAAAATGGTTTCTGAATTCGAGTTCCCGAAACATATTTTCAAAATAATGGCGAGGGTAGTCCGGTCATTTGTGCAATTGTCTGGGTTCTCATGTTAATCAAACATCCAACTGGACCATGACTACAAATAGTTGAAATTCCATCTATCACTATAACCGAACATGAGAAGATTATAATCCAAATAGTACTATTCCAAGGGGCTTGACTAATCTGTCCAATCCTGTCTCCCCAATCAAACAAGCCCATTCAAGAAAAAGAGAGTGAGAATCAACGTAATTGTTGAATTAAACTATTATAAGTTTGATTACCCATTTAAAGATGTTAAGCCATATCTCTTAAAAGTGGTAGGTATGGAATCCTCTCTGTCATTCTCATATCCAATGTATAATTAGAATCCCATGTGTTTAAAAAAAAAAAGGAAAAAGGAAAATTAAGAAATTTGGGGTACATTACCAAATAGGGATGTATAAATATCAATACCCTAAAACGTGTTCAACTACAAATTGATGGACTAGGCGCATAGGCGCATAAGGCTATAGTAATGGGCCGAAAGGGCAGGCTAGCCCATAATCTTCCACCGATTCCGATCCACTTTGAGTTGCAGGTTTGGCGATTATCCCTAACTTGCTTAAGATTTAAAGAAATTCCATCCGCACTCAAGTCTTTGTTAGTTGCGTTCCTAAAAATTTTAGAGAAATTATCAAATAGTCCTTAAGTGAATGTCCATTTGCTAATTAGTTTTATATTTAATTTTAAGTTAAATAGTACTTATTTTTTATCAAATAATCTAAAATTGTGATATAAATATACCACGATATCCTTATTATTAAAAAAACTAATAATAATAATAATAATAATAATAATAATAATAATAATAATAATAATAATAATAATAATTAATTGGGGCAGCAGGTGGTTGCCGCCTCACCTGCTGCCGCCGGCCGGCCGAAAATTTTTTCGGTCACCAATTTATTTTTTTTTCGATCATTTGAAAATATTTTTCGGCTGCCGAAATTTATTTTCGGCGGTTTTTTTTTTTCGACAGAAAATTTCTTACTGTATGTCTTAATTTCTTATACATGTCAATGGAGTCAGTTTAGTCAGTTTTTTTTCAACCTAGACAATTTCTTACTATATGTCCAAATATTTCTTACTTAATGTCCAAGAATATTTTCGGTCACCGGAAACATTTCTTACTATATGTCCAAATTTCTTACTATATGTACAAAAATAATTCCGGTCACCAGAAGTATTTCTTACTATATGTCCGAATTTCTTACTATATGTAACAAATTTTTTATTTAATGTCCCAAAATTCATACTCGATGACAAAAAGTATTTTATTTTATTGCAAAAGTCTCTTGTTTTGATGTGTAAATGTTGTTATGTATTTCTTACTTATTACACTTTTTTTTGCCAAAAAAATATAGAAAAAGATTCTTACTTAATAGCAAATTATTATTATGTATTTCTTATTTAATACAACTAGATATTATTTTATAGTGAAATTTTGAACTTTATGTTCGAAAAGATAATAAAGTTTCTTACTTTATATCATATAAAGTAAGAAAGTTTGTTATTTTATGTTCAAAAAAGTAAGAAAAATTCTTATTTTATAGTGAAATTTCTTACTTTATTTCCTAAAATAAAGACATTCTTAATTTATGTTAAAAAAAAAAGATCTTATTACTTTATAGTGAGATTTCATACTTTATGTATGAAAAAGTAAATTTCTTACTAAGGGTTTCTTACTTTATGTTTGTTGGGCAAAGAAAAGACACCCCAAAAAAAAATTTTTGGAA
>BMAC01000149.1:1589062-1609126 GCA_014905375.1 Phtheirospermum japonicum | reverse complement strand
GACGAACCTCAATTGGCGGTGGTGGTTTGTGGTTTGTGATAGAGACGCATAGGGTTAGGTTAGAGGGAAATATTGAGATTGTTAAGAATTGAGATGCAGGCGCGCTCAATTCCCGCTTACACAAAATTTCCGGCGCTTCTAGTGAAAAAGAAGAGGAGGAAAATATTATTTACTTATTTATGTTATATTGATATTAATTTGGAATAATATTTTTAAAATAATTTTTTTTACTTTTTATATAAATTTATTTTGAAAATTGTTTTATCAAATTCATGATATGAGTGTATTAATTTATACCAACTTAAAGAATAATGAATTTTTTAAATATTCATATAATTCTAAAAAGATTTTTTTATCTATATAATATTATAATGGATAAATATCTCAATAGATAATTTTCATAAATGAATTACAATCATTCGGTTAAATAAATCATATCTTCTAACAAAATATAGAAATAAACTCAATCAAAATTAAAAAATATGTTAAATGGTATAACATATTCACATAAATTTTTTATATTATCTAACGTGATTTGTTTAAGAAAAAATATAGAAATAAAGTAAATGAATCTTAAAAAATAAAAATAAATCAGTCAATATGATTGGTGTTGAAAAACAAATTAGAATCGCAGTGTTACGATAATTAAAATATAAAATGACAATGATGATAATTAAAACATAATTATACCAGTGTTACGATACTAATAATATTGTTATCTTCTATTTGCATATCATCATTTATTTCATTTTCACTCGTGATATGATCTTGTTGTTCAACATGTTCGTACTCGACTAGGGTCATCCTCCATGTCATCATCATTGCTATACATGTCAGATGATGTAGAATTACTTGAAGATGGACCATGAGTTTCAAAAACGTGGTCAGGTGGCATGTCATCTTGATGTAGCTCTATGTGATCGAGATTTTCAAGTTCAACAAACAGTATGAATTGTGAAGAGTTGTCAGGGTGCAACAAATCTACTTCAATCAAAAAGTTCGTCGATGAACCAGCCTCCACATTATATGTATACTAGTTTAACACCCATGTATTACATGAGGTTTATAAAAAGTAAATGTAAAAATATTTCTGAAATTCTATTTTTAAAGTCAAAATGAAAAATTCAAATGATATATTCTCAACTCGTGCCCTTGTACATGTCTAGTTTATTCATTAATTATTGTATATCAAAAGATAAATATAAAAAATATTTGCGATAATTACAAATTTTTATGTAAAATGAGAAATTCAAATGATGTATTCTCAACTCTTGCCTTGTACATGTCTAATTTATTTACTAATTATTAAATTTTTATTGTCATGCTTAGATTCAATTCTTTAATAATTTATTTGCATACTTATAAAAATTCAAAAGAAGTCACGTTCTAAACCCGTGCCTAATCTTTACTTACTAATTATTATTACGTTATTTTGTATTTTAATATTTATTTTAAATTCGTTAATAATATTACTTACATACTTTGAAAACATAAACGGATGTTACTCTCAACTCGTGTCGCATTGTATCGATGTCTAATCAATATTTAATAATAACGGGGAATAAGAAATGAACCACCAGGGCTCAAATCTGGTTAAGTGCAATCATTTTTATTTTTATTTTTATTTTTATTTTTATTTTTATTATTTTGTTTTCAATAGGCACAAGAACACAACAAACAAAATATATATCACTTCACAGCAGCAAATATATAGCAATTCACAAACTATATAGCAATTCACAAACAGAATATATATTACTTCACAACAGCAAATATATAGCAATTCACAACAGACATAATAGGCACATGAACACAACAAACAGAATATATATCACTTCACAACAGCAAATATATAGTAATTCACAACAGCAGCACAGAAAAAATAAATATATATTCAAATTGCCGAAATTCACAGAACAGAATATGGCAGATTTTTTTTTTTTTGGAGATACATCAATTGCAGACATACGGATCAAATATATACCTATGAATTGATAATTATAAATTAATTAATAAGTAAGCAAGGACTGAAGGTACTATTCGCGGTCTTCACGGAGCAGGCCAAAAAAGCCCGCGATTAAACGGGTTGCGAGAAGGGCAACCCAAGCCCGCCCGTTTGCGCGGGCTGCCAAAGCCCATTTTGACAGTGCTACTATTCGCTACCCGACTCGATAAAAGCTCGCTCGAACTCGTTTAAAAAGGCTCGTTTAATAAATGAGCAAACTCAAAGTTCATGATATTCGACTCGTCAGCACATGAGCAGGTTTGTTAGTGAGTTCGTTATTAAACTCGTATAAATTAAATTAATAGTTTGATTTTAATTATAATTTTTACACTTGTTCATATGAAGAATATAGAAATATATATATAAACTTATTTATTTACGTATTTTAGTAGGTTTATTATATACTTTAAAAAATATTTTATTTTATTTCTTTAATAAATTAAAGAATAATTTAATTAATAATTAATATCCTCTGAGCTCGTTTAGACTCGATTAAACTCGAAAAAGCTTGCGAGTCATCGATATGTTCGTTAAAAAAAGCTCGAGATCGACAATAAACGAGCAAGCTCAAACTCTTTAAAACTCGACTCGATTCGGCTCGTTTACAGCCGTACATATCATCAATGAAGAAATAGTGTGGAAACACTGATGCCATCACATCAATTCTTAAAGAAATTATCGGTGCCATATCATCAATTTTATATTTAAAAATTGAAAATTCATCAAAAAATAAAAAGAAAACATATAAAACAAATATGAAAGTTTTTTAAAATTAGTGACAGAATATTTAAAATTTTTAAATAATTATTAAAAATATATAAAATAAAAAAATAATATTATAAAATGACATAATATGATTAAAATATAAAATTTATAATTATTTTGAAAGCACTTTGAAATTTTATAATTTAAAAGCACTTTGAAAATCTATTTATTTTTCCATATCAGTTTATTGATAAATCTAAGAAATGAAAAAAAAATTAAAATCAATAATATTTTAGAATAAAATATAAAATTTAAATGATACTTTATTATATATTTTCTAATTTGAATATTAAAAATCATAAAAATACCAATAATATAAATCAAATTTGAATTTTATAAAATGATTTTTTTTTCATATTTATTTAACTTTCTTTATAAATTAAGGACTTCAATTATTATTCTATATATTCTTAAGTTTCTTTTATTATTAAAATTGATTAAATAATTATATTATTTGAACAATAGTTTATTATATAATTTTTATGATTTTAAGTTTTGAAGTTTATCTATTATTATTATACGATAACATTTTATAAACAAAATAAAAAACAATAGTATTATATTTAAAAATAAAATTCATAGAAGAAGTTAAATTAGATAATAAATACTAAAATTTAATTCTAGGAAATAATTAAATAAATCTAAGAAATAAATATATATATCATAAAATATCTTAAAACCACACAAAGCTATACCTCTCGATTTAGGTTCTATACATCACTCAACTGAGGATCTGATTTTTTATTTTTTTAATTTTTTAAATATTTTCTACCATTTTTCAGATTTAGGAAACAATTAATTCAAATTTAATTTCAATTAAATATAATCTTATTGATCTCAGTTTCTTTGATTTTTTATTTTTTTATTTTCAATTTTAAACATATAAATAAATTTATATAATATATTTAAATAATTTAATTTATAATAACTAGAGATTTATATAGTAAATTTTAATATATATTTTTTAATTTCATAAAAATAAGTATTTAGAATTTATCTATAATTAAAATTTATTTTTATTTAATTTCAAGATATTAGCAAGTACTATTGAAAATGTATAATTAAGAAATAAAATATATAATTTATAATTAAATTTAAAATATTAATTAATAAATTTGAAGATTAAATAAGTATTTTTAGTTCATGAGAAATACAATCGTTTTTTTTAATATTATATTAAATTATGGAAAATGTATTAATTCTTTTAAAGAATTGTTTAAAATAAATAAAAAATTAATATAATACTAAAATAAATTATAAAATCAAATTAGGAAAATATATCATAATAATTTCAAAGTTAATCACAATTTATTATTTTATCTAGTTTAAAATTATTTTGAGATTTAGTTTATAATATTTAATAAAATATAAGTCATGTTTTTTATTTTTAAATATACTAATTATTTATGATTAAATATTTACTTAACCTAAATTATAAAATTCAAATGAATTATATTATTTTTTATATTATTTTTATATTTTTGTTTTCATTTTTATTAAATAATTATATAAAATTTAAAATTACTATTTTATATATTCTTTATGAATTCAAGTTTTGAATTTTGTTTAGTATTATTTTATAACTTTTATATTTTGTTTTGCGTATTATAATTTATTAAATAGTTATTTAAAGTTTTTATATATATATATTTATGTAAAGAGTCTTTTAAATCTGGCGTGAATTTGTAACCAAGATAAAATTACTATGACAACTTCATATTTAACGTCACCAAAGAACTCTTTCGTGTCAAAATAATGTTGTCGCCATTTTTTGAGAACTAATGACAAATTGTAGCGTTGTCATGAAAAGAAACTAGTTGTGATTCTTCAAGGGGACATTAGTGACAAAATCGATTCTGTCCCAACTAGAAACTTATTGTGACACCAAATTCTCGTCACATTTTATTATATGTTTGTCATAAAATTTGTTTTCCGAACCTTTTTTTTTTGTCATCCCAAAATTGTGACAAAATACATTTAAAGGTCATTAAATATAAGTATCCGTGATGAAATCGGTGAACAATTGTGACAACAATAAATGTTGTCATAAAAGGGTGTTATTCTATGGCGAAATTAAAAAACGTCAATATTGTTTAACATACTATGACGAACTTTTATGCGTGGAAAAAAAATCGTCACTAAACGTCAGATTTCTTGTAGTGACATGGGGTATCTTACCAACATTTCATCAAAGATTTTTCAATAATTAGTCGCTCATTGTGTCAATTGCTTGGTTTCGATGTTCCCTTTATGTATGATGAGTCATGTCTAAATGCTTTCAACTTGATTAAAGAAAAACTCACAACGGCCCCAGTGGTTGTTTCCCCAAATGGGTTTCTCCCCTTTGAAATAATGTGCGATGCATCAAAAAAATGCGGTGGGAGCCATTTTGGGCCAACGGGTAGACGGTCTTCTTCTCATCATTTACAATTCGAGTCTCATGTTGAATGAGGCTCAAAGGAATTATACCACCACCGAAATAGAACTTTGGACGTAGCTTTCTCACTTGAAAAATTCTGCTCTTACATTGTTGGTTCTATGGTCATGGTGATCACACGACTCTTTGTCACCTTTTTAATAGAACTAAAAGCAATTCGTGTTTGATTCGATGGATACTTCTATTTCAAGAATTTGATGTCGAAACTCGTGATAGAAAAGATTGTGAGAATGTGGTTGTCGATCATTTGTCTCATTTAATTGTATAAGACCCATTACATGAGCATGAACGTATTAATGATACTTTTTGCAATTTCAGACCTAGTTTATCCTTCCAAGAATGGAAGATATTTCTTTTAATTTGTAGGCATTACTTTTGGGAGTATATGTGCCTTTTTTGATTTGGAAAGGATGGAGTCATTCGGATGTTTATTCCCGAAGATGAGCAAGGAAGCATCATGTCATTTTTCCACGATCAACAATGCGACGACCATTTTGGAGGACAAGAGATCACTTTCAAAGTCCTTCAATCCGGATTTTATAGGCCGATGCTTTTTAAAAATGCTCATGAATTTTGTAAATCGTGCGACCGATGCCAACGAATCTGGAATATTAGAAAAAGAAATGAGATGCCATTGACGAGCAAGCTCATTGTAGAAATATGTGTGGGGAGTAGACTTTATGGGCCTGTTTCCCACTTCCTTTTATTACGAGTACATTTTAGTGGTCGTCAACTACCTTTCTAAATGGGTTGTATTTATCCTCACCAAGATGTGTGATGCCAAGATCGTACTAAAGTTCGTGCAAGAGAATATCCTTAGTCGATTCGGATTTCCGAGAGCCATCATTAGTGACGGAGGTACCCATTTTTGTAACAAGTTTATTGCAAGGTTGATGGCACAATATGGGATCAAGCATAAGGTGGCCACGGCGACCACCCTCAAATGTCGTAACAAGTGGAGACAAGCAACAAGAAAATCAAAGCGATCCTTGAGAAAACCGTCTAATCAAGCTAGAAAGATTGGTCAACAAAGCTTAAAGATTCTCTTTGGGCTTATAGGACGAAGTACAAGATGGTCTTAGGAACAAGACCCTACCAAGTGGTATATGGTATGACGTGCCATCTTCCGGTCGAATTTGAGCATCGAGCTTATTGGGCTATAAGCCGTGAATTATGATTTGAAGCAAGCCGACGATAAGCGAGGATTACAAATCAAAGAGCTCAACGATATTAGAAATGACGCTTATGATAATGTCAAGATCTACAAAATTAAAGTGAAGCTTCAATAAGATAAGAAGCTCATTACTACAGATCTCAAGGTCGGCATGCAAGTTTTTCTCTATAACTTTCATCTCTATTTATTTCCCGAAAATCTTAAGTCATGTTGGAGTGGTCCATTCTTGATCGAGGAAGTGATGTCAAATGGAGTGGTGAAGTTAGTAAATAAGAAACGAACCCAAGAACACTTCCAAGTTAACGACCATCGTGTGAAGTCATATTTCTAAGGATCAAAAAAACATGAAGATGTGAAGTTCCACACTTTCAAAAGCCCCCCTACCGCCTAACCGACATGAGTTTTTCAAGCTAGAGATGTTAAACAAGTTCTTATTTGGAGGTAACCCAAGCATTTCGTATCCTTATTAAAAACATTTGTATTCTTTTATATTCATCCTTTAATATTTCTTTTCTCTTTCAATTTTTCATTTTTTCCCTTTTATTTCTGTTGTAGCGAGTATTATGTCAGGGATAGAACTGATTATGCACTCTCGGAGACATTTTAGAAGGATCAGAGATTTTGCTCGAGAACTGATAGTTAAAGGAGCAAAAACAAAGCCCCAAAGACACAGACTTCCCGTTGATTGATGTGTACATTGACGTGCAGTCGACCAAGTACTTCTGCCCCTGTCAATGGCCCTTTGACAAAGTGTCGATCAATGCAAAACTCTTAGTTGTACCCTTCGATGGCTCATTCATCGACACATTGTCGATGCATAGCCCTGTGTTTATACCGTCGACATCCTGTTAATGGGTCATACCGTTAACATCCTGCTAATGGCCCGTCAATCGATGTCTTATCAATGCAAATGAATCATCGGGTTCATTGGCTCGATATTATCGGAATTCGATTCGTTTGTAGAATTCAATGTGTTTCAAGCTTGAAAAATAAAAGGAAATGGAAATAAAATAATTAAACTAACTAATCTACACTAGAAATTGAAATATCAAATTGGTCGGGTGCCTCGTCGGATGCCTCAAATAGAAAATGCAAAGCAATAAATGAAATAAGAAAAAATAAGCATTGTTTCACAAAGTACAAGCATGCATGCACAAGGTACAACTGTGCATAAAATCCTAAATAATGAAAATTAGCAAAAATTGAAAGCATGGACATAAAGATCAAGAAAAGTTGACATGAAATTTTAAAACTTTAAGGAAAACAACAAGAAATAAAGAGTAGATCTAAGATTTAACCTAAAACTATGCATGAAAATTAAATTGCAAATAAAGCACAAGAATAACTCAAAATCAAGATGATCCAAGAGCCGATCTATGATCTAGATGTGCCACTCATCTAGATTCCATATCCAATTCATAAGTTTCATCATGAATTCAAGATGCTAAGACAAAAAGCATAAAATGAATAACAAAGCATGGAAATGAAGAACAAGCATAGAAATAAAGCATAAAACATGAAATTGAAAGGAAACTTACTTGAATTAAAGGAAAGAGTAGCAAGCTTGAATTAAATTGCATCAAAAGTAACAATCCAAAGGAGTATTTGGATTCTTCTTAGGCTTACAAATCCAAGGCCAAGCATGAAAGTAAATCTAAAACTAGGAAAAGAAATTACATCAAAGCTTGAAATTGAATCTAAAACCTAAGAGAGAGAAATTAGATCTTAAAAACTAGAGAGATGATTTTTTTTATCCCAAACCCATGCTTGGGTTGGGAGAAAATAAGAGGTGTCTTACAAAATGAAAGAGAGGTTCTATTTATACAAGTTAATTAGGGGTAAATGGGTCAATTATGCCATATGAGCTTGGATTTCCATGTATTGACMAAATTTGACCCAAAATGGTCAAAATAGACCTTTTGGGTCGAGTTTGGCTCGATTGGCTCGAGAAATTTGCAAGGTGGCTCGACATGGGCCGAGATGGCTCGGCGCTGGGCGGGCTGGCTCGGCAGGCGCTCGGCAGTGATTCGTATATTTTCGTTATGAATCTGTACATAATTGAGTCTTATTTTAGTCTTTTTATTCTCTTTTCGGGTTAAGAATGAGTTGAATTGCATCGTTTTTCATTTTTTGTCTCTTTAATTAATTTTCCGACTTATTGATCAATAATTGGTCCAAACGAGAATAATTCTGTGATTTTCTCATACAGCTAGAGTGTCCGGTGGATTCAAAGCACGAAAATTGAAGGAGAGACACTCACAAGTAGCCCAAAAGGACATACACCGATCGGATAGCTCATGTAAACGATCGATGCAGCTGTTGACGTGCACACCGACCGGGAGAGCTGGCGCACCGGGCGGACCCTAGGACAGTTGCTTTCGTCCGATCGGACAAGACCTCTGACCGATCGGACAAGAACGTTACGAACGCAAATTTCTAGAAATTTTCAGTTACGAAACGGCTGAAAACATTTTTAAAACTCCAGAAGCGGCTAGGGTTGAGGGTATTCAGTCTTGGAGGCTAGAAAGAGTACGAGTCATACAAAGAATACTCAAAGGTTGAGAGATTTTACACATCTCTCATACCTCTAGATAAATTCGTGCAATGCCGTATCAAGGTTCGGTTCGCAGCAACTTCCGTTCGTGGCTAAGGTTCTGGGGTCATGACAATTCTTGGAATTCTACGCAGCTTTCAGAGTGTTTTCGTTCATCATCATCGCTCGTTGAACATAGTTCGATGACTCGTAATTTCTAAACTCGTATTCTTAATCATTTTTAGAGTAGTTTGGTTTAATATTGAACACGAACAATTGAAGGTTGGTTAGATAATATTTTGTTAAATAAATGTTAAGTTCTTGGTGATTTCGATTCATACCTTTGTGTTTTTTGACTATTGTTCTTGGATGAACTATTCCTTTTGGCTTGAATAAAGTTATGAAATGTTTAGTTACATTTGTTGAAACATCTAAAGTTTAAATCTTGTTTGGTATTTGAAATGATTTCATGTGCTCTTTAGTGATAAAATTGTTAGTGACTTTTGGATGATAAAGGTATTCGATTGTTAGTCATAATCGTCATTTTCACTAGTTAGAATGATATCTAATAGTTTGCATTATAATTACAATAGTTGCTTTTCTTATAACTTGTCGAGAGGTCGACATCCTCGAGATAAGAAGAATTCATTTTGCTAAGTTATTGAGATTGAAACAATTACAAATCCTTTTCAAAACCCCATTTGACCGTGTATTTTTAGATAGAATTGTCACATTAGTATAATAAACGTCGTTAAATCCGATTCCCATTCCTCGAGAGATCAACCCGAGTTGACTCATCAGTCTACAAGTGACCCCGTTCTCTTGCGGGCGAACTAAAACCATTTCAAGATGTAGACGCGTATTTGTTGACCGGAATTTAATTTTGAAAGGAACACAAAAGTTCGGCTCAAAATTTGGCGTCGTTGCTGGGGAATGGTAAAGGTGTTAAAGATGTTTATTTGTGTTATTATTTGTCACTCGATGCGGTGATTGTTTGTTGTTGATGCAAGGTCGGCGAAGTCTTAGAGGAGAATTGACCCCATTCATCAATAGCATCGAACGCGTGTTAAGACCAAGACAACTATTTCCTTCGACCGAAGGGAATCTTTTGGAAGAAAGTTCAACCAACATGGCATAGAATCTACCTCTCGAAGGAAGAGGAGGAGTGAATGGTGGATGAGGGAGGGGACGAAACACCCAAACCCCTCCTCGCGATTATCCTTATGGAGTGCCACACATTGACGATGTGCACGTACAAGAGCAAATGGATAATAACGAAGATGAAGAGCCAATAAATCCACCTCTACTCCATAACGAAGAACCAATAGAGCCAAACCAAGCAAACAACGGGGAGCAACAACCGAGGGGCGATCATCAAATCATGATGCAAGAGAACCCTACTTACCAACAACCTCCTCAACAATTTTGGAACCGTGAAGAAGCTCAAGCTTACAACAATCGGGCAAATAGAGAGTTCGAGCATACAATGGTGGTCATGGCGGGCCCGAGCCCCAAAATAACAAACAAAACCACCAAGGGCATGAGGATTTCGAATGAGAATGGAACCACAATCAAAATAGGAGGGAGGGACGTCCGTTCAACGCTTGGCAGAGGGAGAACTTTCGAAACGATGGATATAATGACCGTGGGAATTACGAGGAGGAGTGTGATTACGGGTATTACGAGGAATATGGGGAAGAAAGAAATTATGGCGCACGAGCTAACCTCAGAGGAAGGAGAGAGCGTCGATACCCTAATGAAAGCCGTCAAGGAGATCTTCTTTTCCCAACGATTGGATCGTACAACAGTGCAATAGTCTTAGGCTCCGCGGCAAGAGACTATGATTTGAAGGCGAGCAGTGTAAATCAACTTCCTACCTTTCACGGCATACTCAATGAAGATCCATTGAATTTCATTCAAGAATTTTACCTCGTGGTGGGTAGAATCCCGCATCTTGGACTGCATGAGGATCAATTGAGGATGAAATGCTTTCCTACAACTCTGAAGGACAAAGCGAAGCATTGGATTTTGTCGTTGTAGCCCAACTCCCTAACTAATTTGGAGATGGTGTATAAGAAGTTTGTGAGTAGGTTCTACTCCGCTCAAACAACTGCTAAATTGCGAAGAGAGATTACAAACTTCGAACAAATGGAGGGAGAATCGTTCTACGAAGCTTGGGAGCGATATAAAGGGCTTTTACAAAAATGACCACACCACAATAATAGCGCCGAGATGGTGAATAATTATTTCCATGAAGGGTTATTTCCGGTCTACAAGCAGCAAGTGGAGGTGAAGGCCGGAGATTTTGGAGAATTGACCGCCACGGAGGCTTGGGACTTATTCGAGAACATGAGCGAAAAATCGCAGTAAACGAGTTTCCGACCGAGGAAATACAAAGTCCCGACAATTCAAGTCGAGGAGCTAACAAAGCAAGTCGTACTATTAACAAGCAAGATGAAGGGGGAGGAGGAACCTTCGACACCTCCGCCTAAGATGTGCGAAAAATGTGGGTCATTGGGACATGAAATGGATACTTGTAATGTGGTATTTGACGACGAAGAGGAAAGGGAGGTTAATGCCATCCAAGACTATCAACCCAATGATAAGTATGGGAAGAAGTTTACCGGGCAGTATAACTCAAGTTCAAGCTACGTTCCAAAGAGCTCAAACTTCATGCCCAATTCCAAATCCTCAGAACCACGAGAATTTCCGAATAAGAGCCAAGGAGAGCCGAGTGGCCAAAACTCTTATCAAAAATAAGGGGCAAGGCAACTATTCTCAATACCCTCCGAAACAATATCAGGCACCACAGCAACAATATCAACAAGCACCACAACCGCAATACCAACAGGCACAGCAACAACAATTTCAGCAAGTGCCACCACAGCAGAAGATGCCACTCCCGATTAACCCCGACGACGAGCTAAGATTGTGGCATCAACAACTAGAGCACGAGACTCTACGTAATCAGTAGGAAACACTTCGTACAATCGAGGAAGGCAAGCGGACAAGGAAGCAACTGGAGAAGCTAGAGATGATGATAGGGCAACTCTCGGCTTCTATGGCAAAAACGACGAGTGATCCGGGAAAGCTACCTAGCCAACCAGAGCAATCAATGGTGGTGCATGTGTTGCAAGGAGGGAAGCAAGTCGATAACGGAGTATGAGAAGTCAAGAGGGAAGACTCCGAAGACGAGCAGACAGTGGATACACGAGATGAACAAGAGTCAAGTTCAAATGGTGAAGGAGGAACATTAGGTGAAATTCAAAAATCAAGTAATCCATATGTTCCAGGATCATTGAAGGGAACCTTTCAACCGAAACATGCCGAAACAGATCAGAAAGACGCAGCCAAGGACCTGACCGATCGGACTACCAAGATGACTGGTCGGACTGGAGTCCAGAAGGTTTTGACCGATCGAACTGAGAAGAAAACCAATCGGACTGGAGTCCAGAAGGTTTTGTCCGAACACACCAACCCAAGGTCCGATCGGAGTAGAGGACAGGAGGTTTGTACCGATCGGACAAGTAAGACTGACCGGTCGGAAAAGAAAGCTGAAGAGGAACAAAGACCACAACGAGTCATATAGGACGCCGTTCCATTTCCCAATCGTCTCAAACCAGCAAAGGAGAGCAAAAAATTCATGGAACTTTACAACATGCTGAAAGATGTGCACGTGAATCTTCCACTATTTGACGTGATCAAGGCAATGCCTGCCTACGTCAAATTTTTCAAGGAACTTGCAACCAAAGAAAGAAAAATGGAGGGTAATGAACGAATGGTATTATCCAAGGAGGTGAGCACAATCTTCCACCATACATTGCCACCTAAAGCAAAGGATCCAGGGAGTTTTTGCATTACGATAACCCTTGGAGATGGCCAAGAAGCATGTGGAATTCTCGACTTAGGGGCGGGGATCAACTTGATGCCCTTTGCCCTGTACAAGCAATTCAACCTTGGGAGAATGAAGCCAACAAGATTATGGCTTCAATTGGCTGATCGTTCATTACGATATCCATTGGGAGTGGTCAGGACATTCTAGCAGAGGTTGGATCATTGGTAGTCCATGTGGACTTTGTAATACTGGATGTCGGAGAAGTGGATGCGGCAAGCAAGGAGCACACTATTCTATTGGGCAGACCTTTCATGGCAACATCACATACGTTGATTGATGTGGGAAGAGGAAAGATGACATTCTCCGTACTTGGGGAATCAGTGAGGTTCTCACTCAAAGATATACAAAATATTCCATCACCAATGATTGGTCCTGATTGCTCTTACCTTGATTCGGTCGACCAATGTGTGAGCGAATTATTTGGTGTTGTACCAGTCGAGAATGATGACGCCGAGGACAACGGTTTTGATTCAAACAAGGAGGGGGTGGTCACTCTTTTCGAGATTAATGAGGCACCCATGATCAAGCAAACTATTGGGCCCACCTTGGAGCCCAATTTGGAACTAAACCGCTTCCAAGCCATCTGAATTACGTGTTTCTTGAGTCGAACGAGAGGAAGACCGTAATTATATTTGCGGAGTTGGAGGAACATGAAGAAAGAGAACTCATCGAGGTTCTTAAAAAGTACAAGCAAGCGATAGGATGGAGTATAGGTGATATCAAGGGGATAAGTCCGGTCACATGCATGCACCGGATCGATCTTGAAGAAGGAGCGAAACCGATACGAGAAGGGCAGCGACGCTTAAACCCTACGCTTAAAGAGGTAGTCAAAAAGGAGATCTTCAAGCTAATCGAAGAAGGGATCATATATGCTGTCTTGATAGTGAGTGGGTTGGCCTGGTACACGATGTTTCGAAGAAAGGGGGCATCACAATAGTGGAGAATGAAAAGGGAGAAATCGTCCCAACACGCTTAACCACCGGGTGGCGGATGTGCATTGACTACCGCAAGCTCAATGCAGCGACGAGGAAGGACCATTTCCCACTCCCATTCATGGACTAATTACTCGATAAGCTAGCAGGGCATGAGTACTATTGCTTTTTAGACGGTTTTTCCGGCTACTACCAACATGCAATCGCTCCGGAGGATCAGAAAAAGACCACATTCACGTGCCCCTTAGGCACATTTTCTTACCGAAGAATTCTCTTTGGCTTGTGCAATGCCCCAGCAACCTTTCAGAGATGCATGATCTCCATTTTCACCGAATTCATCGATAATTTTCTCGAAGTCTTTATGGATGACTTCTCGGTATTCGGCTCTTCCTTCTCTCATTGCCTAAAAAACTTAACTAAAGTACTTGAGCGCTGTGTTGAATCTTACTTAACCTTGAGTTGGGAAAAGTCGAGTTTCATGGTGAAAAGTGGTATTGTATTGGGACATGTTGTGTCGAGCAAGGGGTTGGAAGTTGATAAAGCGAAAATTAACGTCATTGAAACTCTTCCGCCCCCAAAGGATGTTAAAGGAGTTAGGAGATTTTTGGGACATGCGGGCTTTTACAGACGTTTCATTAAAGATTTTTCAAAAATCTGTCGCTCGTTATGTAACTTGCTTGGGAAGGATGTGCCTTTCGAATTCAATGGTGAGGGTCTTAGCGCCTTCAACGTCTTGAAAGAAAAATTGATACAAGCACCAGTGGTAGTAGCACCGGATTGGTCTCTTCCTTTCGAGATTATGTGTGATGCTTCGAACGAAGCAGTTGGGGCAGTTTTGGGCCAACGAGTAGATAAATTATTGAGGGTCGTTTACTATGCTAGCTATATGTTGAATAGCGCCTAACGCAACTACACTAATACAGAACGAGAGCTATTCGTGATTGTGTTCTCATTGGATAAGTTCCGTTCTTACATCGTCAGTTCTAAAGTTATCGTGCACACTGATCATGTAGCACTTCGTCATTTATTCGCCAAAATGCAAAGCAAGCCTCGATTGATTCGATGGATTCTTCTCTTGCAAGAATTCGACGTCGAAATTAAGGACAGAAAAGGGAGCGAAAATGTAGTTGCTGATCACCTGTCCCGTATGCTAGTGGAAGGAGAGCCAAATAAAGTCGAGTTTGTGGATGATGTGTTCCCTTACGAAAGCGCACATGCCATTGAAGAAATAAACGAACCATGGTATGCTGATTTTGTGAATTTCCTTGCTTGTAAGATTATCCCTAACCATCTTTCTTCGCAAGAAAGAGATTTTTGTTTATATGCAGGAGTTTCTTTTGGGACGATCCTTATCTCTACAAACGTTGCAAGGATGGGATTTTTAGGAGATGCATACCGGATGAAGAGAAGATAGGCGTGCTGAGATTTTGGCATGGCGAGGGAGGACACTTCGGAAGTCAGAAAACGGCCTTCAAAGTCCTCCAAGCCGGATTTTACTGGCCCTCACTTTTCACTGACGCATACTAATATTGCAAAACATGCGATAGGTGACAACGTTCGGGAGCAATAGGGAAAAAGGACGAGATGCCCTTGGTACCCAATCAAGTGATCAAATCTTTGATATTTGGGGCATCGATTTCATGGGTCCTTTTCCGAGGAGTGGAGAGTACGAGTACATACTCGTAGGAGTCGATTACGTGTCAAAATGTGTGGAAGCAATTCCCACAAGGAGAGCTAACTCCGAGATCGTCCTCAAATTCATCCAGGAGAACATTTTTAGCCGATTCGGAATGCCGAGAGCGATCATAAGCGACGGGGGTAGCCACTTCTGCAATAGGGCCTTTAATCGACTGCTAAGTAAGTATGTGGTGCGTCACAAGGTGGCAACCCTTATCATCCACAAACCTCGGGACAAGTAGAGACAAGAAACCGAAAAATCAAGGGTATTTTGAAAAAAACCGTAAAACCGAACCGTAAGGACTGGGCATCGAAGCTAATTGATGCACTGTGGGCTTACCGCACAACCTACAAAATGGTGTTAGGCATGAGCCCATTTCAGTTGGTTTATGGAAAAGCGTGCCACCTTCCCGTTGAGTTGGAGCATCGAGCGGAGTGGGCAATTCGCACATTGAACCTTGATTTGAATGAGGCCGGAGGGTATAAGAAGCTTGAGCTAAGCGAACTGGAAGAAATTCGCAACGACTCATATGAGACAGCATGGGCGAGCAAACGGAAAATAAAGGAAGTACATGATAAAAAACTCGTCCCCAAAAGCTTGGAAGTCGGTAAGTTAGCTTTGCTCTTTAAATCTCGCTTCAAACTATTCCCAGGGAAATTGAGATCAAAATGGAGCGGTCCGTTCTTGATTACCGACATAAACGAATATGGAGCCGTGACTTTGCTTGATGAAAAGAGCAACTCCACTTTCCAAGTCAATGGCCATCGTGTGAAAATGTATCATGGGGGACCTATCTCGCAGAAAGATCATGAAGTGGTGATACTCAATGATCCCCCTCAAGAAAGTTGAAGCACGTCTGAGGTATCGTCAAGCATAAGACGTCAAACGTTGCACTTCTTGGGAGGTAACCCAAGCTCTTCTTGTATATTTTTCTACTTTAGTGTATATATTTGTATTTATTCGTTGGGTAGAGTATTTGGCAGGTGCCACTGTAGGTTGAACGAGCGAATTAAAAATTTCCAGAACTGACCGGTCGGTAACATATTGACAACCGGTCGGATGACTCTAAGTGGGGGTGTCCGATCGGACAAGAATTGACCCCGATCGGACGTCCGTACGGGCGACTATTTCAGGAAAGTTATAACCATGCAAAGGAGGCCAAGTGGGTAAGATATTCTGACAAATTTTTATAAGGTAAGAAGGATCTTTAGTTTGGGGGGTTTATTTTATAATGATTGAGTGTATATTTTCTTTCTCCTCCTCTTGATTTGATTTGATTCTGAGAATCCTCTAACCTACCTCCTCTAATCCTATATAAACCCACACCCTTGGACTCTTAATTCCACACCAAAATTCCCTTCTCCTCTTTGATACTTGCAAGCATCAACCGAGACAACATGAATCACCACAATAACAACGCTTATGGGTGGGTGTCAAGGAAAAAGCACGAAGACACGGTCGAAAAGCTTGAAGAGGAAGCGGAAGAATACCGCCAACAAATCCATAAGCTACAACTTGATCTCCATGAATGCCTTGTCGAAGAACTTGATTATACCAAGAACATTGAGCGTCTCCATGACATCCTGGATGAGGCGGACACCGAGATAATGCATCTCAAACGGAGAATCATTGAACTTGAGGAAGATGTTAAAGATTTGTACGACCTAGCCTATGCACATATTCCTTCGCCTAAGTAATCCGAATAGGCTATTTACTGCGAGGGTTGAGTCTTATGAATGAATGATTTTTTATTTTTTATTTTTTTTTGGGGGGGGGAATTAATTATGGCGTCTTAAATAAACGAGCATTTTTGCTCGAATTATTGAATAAATAAGTATTTTATGAATTGAATTGCTCTTATTTGATTCTCTATTTTGAATTCTTGCAGGGCATCGCAATACATAAATATTGTAATAATAATAATAATATAAAGAAAAGGCGAAGAATAGTGCAGACCGGCCGGTCAAACACTTCAACCGATCGGTCAAAACTCACTGGACCGCAGTCCGACCAGTCAAGGGTCCAGACCAATCGTACAGAGCCCACTGGGCTCCAGCCCGATCGGACCACAGCACACACCGATCGGATGGATTTTTTTTTCAACCGATCCAGACCAATCGCACAGAGCCCAGTTTATAAAAAGTCTGTTATATCAAACGAGTTTTTTTTCAACCCCAACTCAAATTTTCTTTCCCTTGCAGAGCAACAACACGAGATTCGCACTTGCAACTTCACCACTCGAAAATTCAAGGCCAACAACGCGTCCGATCGGTGACTTAAACACACCCAATTGTTTCCGGCAGGAGATTTTGAGAATCAAGAACCAATCGCCCGAATCACACCAAGCTTTCCCCACCATCTCCAAAACGAGAAATTCGAGGTATAATGGCTGTAACTCAACTTTATTGAATTGATTGGTGAGTTGAATTGCAGGTGTAGTCATAATTGGGGTTGGGTTGTATGGATTGAAGTTGAACTTGGTTGAGTTTTTGGGAGGCACGTTAAGTGTTCGACGAAAGGTCTGTGAGAAGTTCGGTTGTTACTTGTGAGTTTTTCCATCCGTCATGGCACCCGAACAACACCCGGGGTGGGTTAGCTCCTTTCGAACTCAAAGACGAACACGAGGTCACACTATACAAATCCCTCGTTAAATGGGACATCTACCAACCCCATTTCACCAGCCTCAAATTTTGGGAGGAGGAGGCCGACGGAGGAGATAAAACGGCAAAAAAATTCCTCAAGGGCATCTATGCCCTACAACTAAGGAAGTGGGCCGGTGTCCACCAATATGGGTATTGAACCCTTATGCTCGAGTTCTTCACGATGTTTCAAGCGTTAACCGATAGGAGCTTCGAGTGTTGTTTCCGGAACCAAACATTCCACACATCGACTGGTGACCTCGATGAAATCTTTGGGATCGATAGCGAGAAAAATCCAAGACCGGGATTCGAAATCGACGATTACAACAAAAATGATTGGTGGGCCAAACTTTCGGGAGCACCACCGGAACCCGAGTGCCATTTCAACTAGACATCCTTACGATTCAACGCCGTGTATCTTACGTATAAGTTTTTCATGCAAGTGTTCTTGGGCAAAGAGGACGCCACGAGAATTTCGGCCACCGAGTTGAAAGCATTGTGGATTGCATACCATCGAGGTAACGCAAACATTTACCCACTTTTGATCGCCGCGGTCGAAAACGTCCAACAAGCCCGAGATAAGAAAACAGCAAAACTTACCCTTGGAGCCTTTATCATGGTACTCGCTCAACACCACGGTTGCGATCCATATGACGACGACATCGTTTACCCGAGTGTGGGGATGATAGTCGACAGCCGAATGAGTAACGGCCGGAGCATTGCTATTTCGACATTCATGGTGATCGAAGACAAAAAGCGAGCCGAGTTAGTTGAGAATTCCGATATTGACGATACCGATGATGATGATGAGGGCGATGAAAACGATGGCGACAATGAAAAAGTGGGGGTTGAGAATGACGAGAGAAATGGAGCGAACGATGGGGTGCAAAACAGGAATGCAGGGGATGGAGGAGATGGAAACACCGGTTCCAGGACCTACAAGCACGACGACTAAGGAGACGGGGTGTACTTTTCGTTCGAGCAATGGCAGCAGCAGCAGCAAGACTTTCAAGCACGCATGATGGATCAAATGAGGCAATTGAGCCTTCATCAAGAGGAGCACGCGCGAAACGCTCGCCAAGATGCTTGGGCCGCGCAGGAGGAGGCCCGCTATTTCTGGAGCACGTTGACGACATTGGGCAACAACTGGGCGGAAACTACTCAGCATCTTGCCCGGTTGAACGGACATGTGGAGGCGAATCATGGATACCTCGTCGCTATCGACGAGCGCCTCTCCCATCTCGAGCAACGCTACCCACCTCCTCCTCCGGATGACATGGACCAGTAGGCGAGCCCATGCCCCAACTGTATCACCACTCTATCCTACTTTTATCTCTTTCTAGGATATTTGATATTTATTCGGGTTATTGTAACATTATTTCCTTTTATGTTTGCATGGTGATGACTATTTTTACTCTCGGTTATTTCAATTGCATACGATGGTTTTGTGCATTTTCGTAATTCCCCATATTCATGTTTATATTTTAGCAACTGGGAGTTTGCTTGATCTTTCAAAAAAGGGGGGGGGGGGGGGGGGGACTGGCAGTCCGATCGAAGAATCAAGGTTAACCGATCGGTCAAAACCTTCTGGAATCCTGATCGATCAGAGTCTATTCTTGACCGATCGGACATTGCACCACTGTCCGTTTCTGGGATTTTAGAGTCCATGCATGCTTAAATTGAACCATTTTTGAGTAACATAGTCACAAATTCGTAACATAACAATGGTCAACCATTTACGTCAACTTTTGTTGAATATTTGCCCTTGCTTAATCGTGTTTGTATTGGCATGCCTGTCGGAATCATGTGTTATGTGGTATAAGGTTTAGAGTCTTTTGAGCTTGTTTTAAGTGCATGGTTTTCAAAAACTACTTATATGTATTTAAAACAACACTTTATCCTTACCAATTTTGCAAAACTCTTAAAACTCGATCACCTCGTTTTCAAAAGTTTAAATTAAACCTTGTAAGAAGCCTTGTGTGTTTATCAACATCACGTGTTTGTGA